>JAAAYG020008885.1:0-24980 GCA_009936455.2 Tomocerus minor | reverse complement strand
CTTAACTACTGACAATATATAGACACATTATAAGTAACCAACCACTTCTAGAAATTCTTTATGTCTTTCAGAATATCCTATAGGTATCTCTGATATAATATTAAATCTTAGGATTACATGCAGTGATATATTAAGAGTTCATAGCTGCTAAAACTATCTACACTCATCTCACTTGATTTTGACTTTCCCTAAAATAGTTAACGTACACAATAAACTTTTACTTTTATGCACTGTCAGCACTCTTTTACAAAAAGTCATCATTCTAACTTTTAGTTACTACACAACTACGTACTTAATATCATTTTCCTCTTGCTCCGCAAAATTATTTTCCATAATTACTACACGACAACTGTATTATGATTTTCTAACGCTATATATTTATATGCATGTTATATTATCCAGATCGTCAACTTATCATCATAAAGTTTACAGTGTCTTACATAAGAAGTTAAGTTTACTTTTAGATATAAGATTAAGAAGTTAATTTTCCTTTCAGATAAGAAGTTAACTGAGAATTCTCAAAGGTGAATGTTAGTGTACGACGCAAAATGTGAGTTGACAATCAGAAAGAAGCCAAGTGACGAATTTGTCTGCTTTAATAAGAAATGAGCCTTGAAACTCCATATAAGGGCATGAGTAATTATTCACCTGTGTCATTATGCATTATTACGCTCAGTAACAAGCGTACACCTACAGAAAACTGTCCTCTAAATGTCTAATTACCATTTAGTAATCCCTAAGTTTCCAGAACAAATATCTGCAACAGACTGATTCATAACATTTCAAAGAAACGTGGATGCCAGCTCCAGATAAGTATCACAAATACAGTTTCCCCTCACCTGACCTAAGCTACTATTCCTTGTGTTTACACCAGTCTGACTCGCCATATAATGCCTAAGTCAATCCCAGTTGATTTATCAAGATGTAAGCTGAAATTACACTGGCGAGCTACCTACCTACAACATTCACGTAAGCAATAAAATGTAATAAAGCAAAACATGAAATCACAATAACCTTGATACGCTGTAGTAAAACATTATAGCTCTGCTAGTGACTAATTGAAACATATGCATTAGGATTCGTTACATATATAGGAAATGTAGTTGATATATATGCTATATCACCGTTGTACTTACAAAAAGACATTTAATGATGCATGATTTTACTGGTGCTTTACTGAACAAGCCGACAACAAATGAGCGTGGCAATCTAAGCCTTTCATTCACCTCTTTATCTGCAATTACATTTGGATTGGATTCTGTAACAAAAGCAACTCCTATATAGGCTATGAAAGGCACTCAATTGGATTGCATGACAAAGTTATCCCATATAGTCAGCAGTAAACACTAAAGATAAGAAAACTTGGATTTCTGAGAACTGATGAATGTCAGTAGCAAACACTTGATCCTATTTTATATTTCCCTTTTGTTAAACCTTGAAATTGTAATTTACCTTATTGCAATCTACCATGATATAGCACTATAATACTTTGAATACATCAAGTAAATAAGAAAGCAGGGAAAGCTCCTATTCTAAAGCACAGGACAAAAGTGAAAGAATTTCTCAGCCATTCAACATATTGAGACATCAGTAGACAAAAGCTAAAAAAAAATCGTGTTCATCATGCAACATTTGAATTGAATAGAAAATAGAATGCATGGATACTAGTAAATGTAAAAAATAAGCTGAAAGAACTACCAGGTAGGTATCTGCGATGGAATTATTTTGGAATGGAATGAACTGTCTATAGAGTCTGTGAGTAAAAACCCAAATGTCATCTGACATGACAGGTCAACGAATGTTTGAGCCCAGCTCAGACAAAATCTAGTCACAGTCAATTTCATGCTAATAAACTAGCCAGACAAGAGGAAAGGAGCAGAGAATTAAATGGTCGTGATTGAGACGATCATCCATAATGCGAGTACTTGTATGGCTGATGTAATGCCTGCCTTATGTGCCGATGCTTAGGATTTAGAGAGAGAGCAGACGAGTGACTGTTGCTCAAGCAAATGACAAACAGGGCACCGGTAGGTAGATAGGTGAATAGATTCTTCGCCTCAGTCGCTCTGTCCATTCCTCACCTCACCCTTTTGGTTGAAGTTTGTGAGCCCACCCGGTTTCAGCTACACAATCACTCAACGGAATACAATGCCACGTCGTCAATAAAGAGCCTTGTCGTATTCCTAGCTAATCCCTTTTGATGTATTGCAATCCAATAACATAATGCAATCCAATGGCATAGCACACAATGCTCTACGCTTTCACAATGAGATAACTAACAAAGCACAACAGATAATCAAATCAAACTTAATCTATTCTCTTCTCTATTCCATTCTTCATATCTTACACATAAACTATTAAATATGAGACTATATTAAATTCTATGATCATCTATAGCATTTAGTGTCTTATACATATACAGATAGATATAGACACATTTTATGGACATGTTCAGGTCCAGTCCTCCTCTTCTTCTTCTTTACACTGACCCGTGAGTGTCTTGTCTCAGGAAAAATAAACTTGTTCAAAACCGTTTTATTTTATATGGTCTGTATAGAGAGCACTATAAATGAAATCTGCTGTTTTGTGTAGGTAGGTTGCTATTCCTAATGTCATATTATCTGTATGCAAAGAATGAGTTTGGTGTCAGTGTCGTGTCAATCTCTGTGTACCTATAAAAAATATTCCAGCAAAATGATGATATATGACTTTTACTTTAAACGTTCTCGTCCAATGGCTTCCTATTGTTCCCTATATATTGTTTGCAACTTCATATAATACATATCTACTAAAAGTATATATGGTACTTGTTATACATTATTACATTATATTACTCTGTAGACCACAAAACGGTAGAATATAACTGAAGTGCTCGAGTATGATAAAAATTTCTTTAGTATTATATCAGAGATGTGTTATAGTTAGAGGAACATTGTGTGTAGGTAGGCTATGTATCCATAAAGAATGTCAAAGCAATATTAATACTAATACTACACGATGGTGTTTAGCGGAGAGAGGTTTGACTTTGCAACTTAAGATATGGCCAACAAATACTACAGAGAACATTAGCATGAGAGCGTGGCCTTAAAAATCTCTTTGTGCTATCAACTATTGTGCCTTTTTACGCTCTCCAGTCCATCCCCGGCCTATTCACTGATTCCGTGCTATATGATTGTGATTAGGTGAACATTGTACAAACTCCGTCTCCTTTTATTATTACAAAGAAGATGAGGCTAGAGATGAGATAGAAGAAATGTCAAAGTTTTCCTCTGCCTCGTGTGTGATGGGATGTTCTTGCCTTCATTCATATCGTGAGGTCGCAAATTTCAATTCAAACTACAAATGGGTTGATATAGCCAAGGGATTTAAACCGTGCAATGCAAAATAGCATTGAGCAGAGCAAGGGATGAAACCAATGTGAATTTTACACTTACTTTTATTCCTACACTGTATTTAGCATCTGCTATGGAGTTTGGTGTACATATTAACTGTACACTCGCCACGTAGTATTTATCTACAAATGTGAAATGTCTAGGCTGCCTAATCAGTAATCACAAAACTCAAAGGTAATATTAAAAGTGGCAAGGCTAGAGATTAAGGTCAAGATTGTAAACAAAACAGTACACTCTATTCTGGTAGTAGTAAGTCGCAAGTAGTAAATAGTAGTCGTAGTCGAAGAAGAAGAAAAAGAAGAGAAGGAGGGTGGATTCCCTTCCTAGGATGGAAATGCAGGAATAGTCAATTCATAAATAGTTTTGCATGCTAAGCCTACGCAGTTTGTAGTGTAAAAATATTTGCCACTTAGAAATTAGGTAAGGAATCAACTCTCATCGATGGATTTCCCTATAAATAACTCCATGCATGACTAATCTCACAGCACATTTATACAATGCCCAAGTGCATTCAAATATTCAGGTCGTCTAAAGTTCCTCGAAATTCTTATTCTTCTATTACGCAGTCTATGATCTAGAATCAAAACATACACATCATACGTATCTCTCTGTGGCCTTAGTATAAATAGAGGAGGATGATGCTATTTGAAAGTGAGACTCTGTGATTTCAAAGAGACACATAAGGTTACTGATACATTAGCACACATTTAGTTAGAGGCAGACAGAGAGATAGATAGTGGATGCTAGAGAGAGAGAGAGAGAGAGATGCATGTTTAGAAAGGATAATAGTGTAAAAGTGGATTTTTAGAGTTGGTGATATGGATATGATATGATAGCAAATAGCCATGCTGAGCATTTCCCAAACACATCAATAAATAAAATCTAATTGATTCCTGTGGTTGCCAAATGAAATGGATGCAATGAGCTGGATGACACTGTGACACACTTGCACTAGTGTGACTCCTGTGTAGGGATTTACTAGGCCAGAACAACTATATAATATTAGGTTATTGCATCTGTGTATACATAACTTGTAGTTAGAGGAGCTTATCAAGAAAAGTCTAGACTATAGCCAACGAGTTTCTTCTTCCTTCTCTTTTATTAGTATACTTATTATTCAGAGTAGTGTGAGTGAGTGAGTGAAGTTGTAGATTAGCTACACTTGTGCATCAACGTATGCACCTTGCGTCCCCTTGCACTCAACACCACAGAGCTGAACCGTTAAGTGCATTAGTGAACAGATCAGAAGAGTCAGTAGTAGTATTACTACTACCAACGACTCTAACTAAGTAATGCACTTGTAATGAAAGTCCTCGTCTCCTCCTGCACATGCACATCATAACAAACCTGCAGTGAGCACACTATTATGCTGAACAGATCAAAATCAGATGAGAAGTTACTGGATGTGCTTCAAAAAACTAATGGAGTACCTGGAAGAGTCCCAATTGCAGGGAAATCATTCCCTCTCACACTATTTACATACTAGATGCAAATAATCCTGCAAGTCAACTAAATATATAAGAACAAGTCTTTATCTATGAAAAATAGGAAATATTAAATGTCTTGTTTAGTGTGTTAGCAGACTCTCACTCTCTGGTTCTTGAAAGGAGTTAACTCCACTTACTTCATCTGATTGCCAGTTGAACATATGTATTTTAAGTAAATCTCGATGTACTTACTCTTAGAAGGCAATGAGATAATAATGTTAGAACAAGACACTACTCAGTCCTGCTTACTGCCTCACTATAATATGCATAACATTAAATCTTATTTTCTGCTCCTCTGAGACACAAGAGTAAGCTACTATTATTATTGAATCATAGTATGGTTAATGTAACGTAAAATGTCAGACTATTTTTTACAATTAAGAAAAAATATCTAGCATGCGATAGGATGATAGTAAGTAGAGGAAACCAGAAGCAGTGTGTTGTGCACAGACATGGCATGGCATTACTACTAACACTCACTGTATTTTTGCTAATAAATGCACATAATATGTCTGTAGGATTAAAACGTAGTCACATCATAGAAAAATGTTTGTAGGAGCCATGCAGAAGTTAGGAAGTGCATGTAAATTCGGTGGCATGGCTTGGTTTGGCGGTTGTGTTGTCTTGTCTCCTGTTTGTGAGTCAAGTCAAAAAGTAAAGAAAAGGTTGGAGGGAATGAACGTCGACAGCCCTAATACATAGAAACGGAGGTGCTTACTTTACTTACAGCTCAATGCTTACATATGCAGATGACTAAAGGGGTTCATCGACCCACACGCTTCTAATACAGCAATACGATAATACAAATGTAAACGATACACATAGATGCATAACATTACAGTACATCACATTCACATCCGATTATAAAAAGACTACATATATATATATATATTCCCTAGCTCTCCTGACTAACTCTCCTAGCTACTACTACATACTTACTACTGTACTCCTATTGCCAATACACAATCCAATGTAGCATCATAATGCTTTCTGTTTGCATCAGCTCTAGGTTTCTGTTCCATTGTCCTGCATCCCATCCCACAAAAGATTCTCCTTACGACAAAAACAAGAAAACACACGAGTCAAGTGTCTTGTCTTCTCTGTCTTGACTATTTAGGTTCATTGCAGTACACACGCAACATATAAATAAATGCACTACTACCCCATCCAACACATAATATTATTATTATATACATAACAGAATAGAAAACAGCCATTTTAGGTCACTCTGTAGAACATCTTAATTGATTCTGACTAAGTAATTAGTATTCATAGGAAAAAAGATTTCATTTTGGTGAAAGTCGTATTTTACTGCGTAGTAGTAGTACAGTAGTAACTTAGATAGCACTTTCTTTGCAGGGAGCTGTATAAAATATTGACTACAATTATTTATTGTATATAAATAGTAAGGGTTTACCTAACTGTGATAAATGCAACACGTACTTAAGTAGTGTGTAAATAATGTTAAGCGTTTGTAAAGGCGCCAGTAGTAAATCAAAATGATAGCACGGCTTCACATTCAACTAGACGATGAGACATCCTCACTGCAAATGTGTAAATAAAATTCGGCGAGAGTGAAGGACTGCGTGTACATATGCATAACCTCTAGAAATCAACTCTTCCCTTCGACATACTCGATCAACTACGCTCAAATATGTACATACAGCTAGGCAGTGGAATCAAATGAGAAAAATTCTTGACTCCCAACGCCATGCCACTCCTCGTCCCATCTCCTTTTTCTATTAGATTAACTATTAAAGCCAGACACACCACACCACCACTACTATCATTCTGCATTATAAACACACAGACACACACAGATAAAGTGCGCTGCAAGGCGCGTGTCATCCTCCAAATGTGTGAGTTAAACTATTCACTCCTTGCAGACAGTTTTCTCGGGGTGCATATGCTCTGCGAAACTACACTCCTTGTAATTTCAGTCCAAAGTGTAAGCAGATGTCAACTCAAGTGTAGCAAACCAAAACATAGAAAAGAGAGGACGAAGAGAGGGGAAGCCAAATATAAAAAACTATCATCCAAACATCGTCAACTAATAAAAGTTATCAAAAGCCAAGTTTATGTAGTTAGTGTTACGATCCATGTTTTTATTCTTTAAATCTACATTATCGAATCATCGAGCAATTCGTGCCTTATTTTGTGGCAGTCTCTCTTTATCTACAATTCTTCTAGCTCTCGATGGCTCTATACGAATTCTTAAGGTTTTTTCCATTCGTCTCGTGCTGCAATTGCTTTGTTATGTCTTTTATGCCCTCCACATAGATCAAATTTCAATCCCTCATCTAAGACATTCATTTCTATCTTTTCTACGTGCATCCACTCACGTATTTAATATTAACATTATTTCTACCCTTATATAATCATGTCATAAAACGTGACACTACACTTACTATAACCGTTTAATTGTTCTTCTTCAATGTAATTAATAAATCACATCAAATTCCAAGCTATTAATGTAGAAATAAAAATGCTGCATATTGCAATCCGTGTCCTATTTTTATCATCATGCTAATAAAACATTCACGCGACACCATTTCAAAGATTAGCAAGACTACGAAGTGATAGCGTGGCGACCAGTCAGTGCAATTAAACGTAGTAAAAGCGATAATGTTTTATGGATTTTTAAAAATTTATGAAAATTTCATGTCAGCAACTTAAGACTGGTGTTTTAGAGATGATTGTGCAGTTTCAGAATGTACAGCTGTACAGTGTTGAGTCTAAAAATGAACTTGTCCTACGTGTCCTAGTGCACGAATTGTGTAGGTATATGTAGTTACTATGCGATTGAATTCAGGAAGATGATGTTACGACGAATAAGGATAGAGAGAAAAAATCAAAAGAGTGAGTAAGAAGAAAAGCTGATAGATTTTGTATGTTCACCCAAGTTGAGTGAGTATTAAAACACCCGTTCCAATTTATTACGGCGCTTGAGGTAATATGCCAAATGCATGATTCTAACTGAACTGTAAGTAAAGTGACAGTTTTGTATGGAAGGCATTGCATCGCTTTCTCTGCTTCTCTCTCGACGAGCCAGAAGAATGTAATGTAACGTGAGCCATGATATAATGGTTGAAAAGGAGACTCATATCTTTATCTTCATATCAGTTACTTTAGCCTTCTTAGCTTAATGCCTCTCCGGCCTGGCCATTCGCCTCTCGGAATTCTTTCGTAGATGAATCTCTTTCCGCTCCGAACGAACTAATGCAAATCGAATGCACAACAACCTACCCGAACTGCAAATCTACTGTCTTCATACACACATCCTGATACAATAAGTAGGAGTAGGAGGGTAGAAGACAGAGCACTATTACTAAATATAGAAACATTCTCTATGCATATCAACGTTAAGACACCAGCAGACAAATAAATAAATGCAAACTGCGCATAGTTCACATATCCCTTTCTATGAACATTCTTAAGGAATTTGTAGGACATTGAAGAGTGATTTGAACTTCAAGAAATAGCATAGAGTCACCAAGACTCGCCGCTGCCACCACCACCACCACCGCCTGCAAAATAACTATCTGTCTCTTCCCTACACTCACTCCTCTGCTTTGCAATTTCATTTTTCTTCAGCTACTACTAATTCTATGGGGCTAATGTAACGTTTTATGGCTTCACGCTTGATTTACAATATTTATTAACTGGATACGCCACGATACGCACATTTAAAACCACATAGCAATAGCTACTACTCTCTTCTTATCTCTATATACATAAATATACACACAGAAGATACTTAGGCATCCTTAGTAGTGCCAATGCCTTGCCTAGGAAAACCCAGATAGTAATTGAACATTAGCATAAATAAAAACTCAAGCTATCTATTAGCATAATCGCCATTTCATTAACTTAGCGTAGGTACCGGGTTTAGCTACCAGAGAACCAAATCAAATCTCATAGAGATACTTTACTACTAAGGTCATCACATTTCCCTCCCACAAAAAAATCCTATGTAAATACAAGAACTTCAAGTTTCTTCCCTCTATCTACAAAGTAACTATAATAATAATATGATTAAGTCATAATCATACATAGGACAATGCCACACTACCGACCACATATCCAATAATCTTAATACTCGTATATTTGCAGTGCGCAGTTGTATTAACACATCATTTTGTTTACTGACGACTAACTATCTGCACGGCATATAGTTAGTAGCTCTTGTTAATTAGAGACGAGGCAAGAAACAAGAGCGACCGACCTCCCAAGCTGCCAAAACCTCCTCTACGCCTGTTACGATGCGAACTGATGGCATGAAATGTAATGTTATGTACATTCATACAACAGTTTACTATCTAAACTCTTTATATATACTCATTATATCGACTCCCTATCAGAATCAGTTATATATTATTAAAACAATAGTGTATACATACCTTCTCTATAAATCTACTATACTATACACACACATGTATGTATAAGTATAACATCCTAGCTATCTATCTATATACAATCCAATGTGAAACTTAAAAATTTAAATGAATTTTTTAACCTCAGTGCGAAAATTTGCAAAAAGCTTGCATGATTCATCTTTTGAGCATTTACATATAATTTCTCCTTATATCTGTATCCTAATACTTATGATTTCATTTCTGTTGTACTCCTTGTATATCAATTGAGCTTAAACAGAGATAGTCAGTCAGAAGAGATATATAAGTAAGGGGATTGCTACTTCGCATCTCAGAGAAAAATGAAGTGCATGCATCAGCCAAACAGACTCTTGGCTTCCCTTTGCTTAAATATGTACCACATAGTTGCATCGACCTGCGAAAGCTTTTCTTTCCCTTTCCCGTATACTTTGCTTACTTAACTGAAGATAATGAAGAACAGAGCTCGTGTTGGCTTCTAATCCAAATAAAAATACACAGAGATATGCTCCAGCTTTAGATATAATATTATTATCACTATTTGCATATAGATGCAAAATATAGTTAAAGGATCTTACGAAGGCTGTTAGGAGATTCTTCGTCTTTAACTAAATGTAAATATAATAATCCCTCTTATCTAAATTGAATTGAAGTCACTAGTTAGCAATGTAAATCGATCTGTATGCACTACTTCCGTCTTTATTATATTTTCTATGAATAAATGCATATAGTGAGTTAAGAAGTACTTTCGTACAAAAACATTCTCCTCTCACGTACTTATGTGCCAGATACAGGCTAAAAAAAAGACTCTTTTCATTGAATGTGCAGTCATAATTTAAACAAAATGAATTAGTATTGTACTAGAAGTGACTGACAATGGAAAAGAAACATAGTACACTAGTGATGCTGAAATATCTTTTTCTACTATAGTGAACATATAGATCAGAGAGAGAGAGAGAAGAAGGTTGTATGTAACAGAGCAGAAGTATGTAAGTAAATAATAGCAAGTAATTCCACAGCAAGTCCAGGCACATTTAGAAAATGCATTAACAATCCTGTGGAATGAAGTCAGAGATGTTCTTTCCTGTATTGCATTGCATTTTACAAGGAGTTACGTCAGACATTCAACATTCTGCCATGTAATCTAATAGACAAGAAGACATAGAAGGCATGACCACACTATTTAACACAATACAATCATAATATGAGAGAGGGAAGGAAACCCTAGTCTCTATCTCTCTCTATCTCTTCTACTTTCGTTAAAGATGTACTCGTAGCTAAATAGTAGTTCTTCTCTTCTGGTTGCAATGTAGCTATCTTATAATAAGCAACTATAGGCCAATCCAATTTACACTCTATCTCATTCAATGTGTTCTAAAGCCTCAAGATATTTGGCTTAGATTTCGACTCTCTTGGATCAGATGCCTTTCTGATTGCTTCAAGCTTCAACATAACACTATAATAATACTAACTTATAATCACATACTACATCAAATCACATCATCACACATAATACATAAATACAATAATACTAAGCCATTAGAACTTCAGTCAGAAATCTGCTCTTAACCAGAATCATCCAGTTCTGTGTGGTGAGCATAGGCAGGCTCAGTCCAAAAAATGAGATAGGTGAGCGAGTAAATACATATGGGCAATTTGTAATGTTCTTCAAGCTAATTATAATTGTTTCACAGTTGTGTCATATGGCTTGCCGTCTCAACTCCCAAATTATGTTAAATAGCAACCAACCTGATTTACGTACGTACGCGTGGATGCTATTTAACCTCCTAAATGACTCATACTAACCTATCCCAGCAAATACTAATATTTGTAGAGCCACAGGATCATAACTATTCTAATAGCCAAGTGTCAATGTTGAAAAAATGCCAGTTTGCATTAAAATGACGGTTATGATGTTCCTGTACCAGTTTTGACCAGTTTAACAGGTGTAAACCATTCACAGGTGTAATGAATTTTCATATATTTTTCTAGTTATATGAACATTTGTTTTGGAGATAATGATGACATGATGACGCTTATAATTTATGCTAGTAAGTAGAGAGTGATATAATTGGCATTTGTGTACTTACCGGTTCACAGGCGCACTCGATGCAATGCATGATTCCAAAAGGTTCGCCCAAGTCAGGATTCCAATTGTCACCGATCTCATGGACATTTTTACCCAGTCGACATTCTGTAAATAGAAAAAAAACAAATGCGTATCATCAAGAGTGGGCTCTCACACAAACAAGTCAAAACGCATTTCACATTGACATCATAAAGTGTATCATATAGCAAATCTCGCAACATGACATTCATTTTTATCTTCTGGATTAACACCAACATAGTAAAGTGTGTAAATGGGGAAAGTGAGCGGGTTAAACAGCAAAGTTATGAAGAGCGAAAAAAATGGGAGAATAACAAAGTTGAGAGAGTTGCCTGTCTGCCTAGCTAGAGCTTCCTTTTCGTTTGACTTGACTTATGTTGGGATATGCTCTCTGTCATATGTACATGGCCAAATGCTATGAAACTGAAGTAAAGCCATGGCAGGCAGGCACAGAGGTAAAGTTAATGCATCAAGATTAAATATAACGTACACTGTTCGTGTGCTAGTAGTAGAGCCTGTGTCGACTAGTAGTTAGTTACGTTTAGCGTTTAAATATAGACCACCCGCTCTTTGAAAGCAATCAGAGTAGGAATACATTAAGAGAGAGATAGCGCAAGACAAGACACATTTATAAAAAATTTCAAAGGCTCGTCCTCCTGTCCTTATATGATTTTTGGGACAAGGGCCAATTTGTTTTTTATGCCTTTTTGCATAGTTGCCTCTGTAGTCTGAAGTCAGCTATCCATTCTCATCCCAACCTCCTCTACCCTATCTAACTAACCTATTTTCTTTCATTCCACTTCACTATCTCCACCATATCTCAATTATTCCTTAGTTTTCCCTACATATTTAATATACTCTGCCCTATCTCAACCCATCTCCTTTCTACTAAAAACTGACACTACTCTTTCATTCTCTGTACAACAGAACAGGTCATTTTATAGCGAAATTTTTCATGAAAAACTATTCCCCGTAAAAAAATGTCCGAAATAATTCTTTGTGAGAGGGAAGGAGAGCAGGGTCGGGTTAGTTACACTCTAAGATACTTTAATGACAACATCAAGTCAGCTCAAGGAGCATAGCGTTATCATTATTCACAAAAGAGCCTGGCTACACCTTCCTTTCACAAAACAAACATTAAATAAATGTGCACTATTATTTATGACTGTCTCTCTCTCCTTATCAAGACTTATTAGCAAAGTCGGAAGATGAAGAAGAATGGTAGCCAAGTCAAAGCTTTCTTCTTCACATCTACCTTAGCCGTCATTCAAACATTTAGCAAGTATTTTAAGCCAGTGCTACTGTATTATTATATAGTTATGTGTACATGTAAAAACAGCTAGCACGAAATGAAACATAAAATTGCCAAAGCTCCAGCAACACTACTCAAACTCTTCTCTTTTATAATCTCATGTCACAATGCAATGTTTGCTTCTCTTTGATAGCTACTGGTTCCATTTGCAGCTCTTAGCATTTTTATGAGCATTTTCCAAGCCGCCTTCCTTTTTGTGTACATGAAATTTAGTGATGTATGTAAGCCTTTATAAAAGCTAAGGAGATGTGCGCATTAAATAAGGATTAGTTAAATTCATTTTAGCATGTGAATTGAGTAGAGAGATGCTTTGGGAGAGTACTGGAGAAAAGGGATGCGGTAGCGGTGGCTCTTATCCCAAGAAACAGTCAATTTAGTGAAAGCCAGGTCGGAAAAGTAGTTATTGAAGCGAGTGCGTTGTGCCACGACGCTATTGTATCCCTCGGGGCCAATCTCCTAACAAGTAACTTAAGCAGCCGCCTTGATGTACACTTAAGTAAAAGTAAATAAGCCCATAAGGAGAAAGGCAGACAAGCATGAAATGGAATAAAGCCGCAGTTCCGAGTGGACTCTACTCAACAGTCAACATTAAATAACTAACATAATCAACAGAACACGCTAACTTAACTGACACAGTGAGACAACACAAGCCAACAGAATCACAAAGAGCATCCCTTCCAGTAGTTGAACAGTACTGGATTATGTATAACTCTACAAGACAAAGCTTATGCCAAAATCCCAACATCTTTATACAGTCTGTTGTAGTTATGCCACTTTTCCCATTCTCATTATCAATTGATATTGTGCCTACAAACTATTAACACAAGTCCAAAGTTAATACCATATTCTAGTAAATTATATTGGTTAATTGGTTATTAAAATCGTTGTCACATCGTTTATAACTTTTACTAAAAATGTCATCTTTATGAAAATATGATTATAAAATTGATCTACAGGTACAAAAGTGCATTCTATTTATCTCGATACAAATACTGCATGCTATTAAGTATTACAGAACCTAAGAAAGTAATCTATTTCAGGTAGATATGATTTAAAGGAGAAAGTAGAGGACTATGGAGAGAAATATATAAATGTGATTGGGAAAGAGAAAAGAGTCACCGTCCCCAGGACGGGAAAATGTAATAAAAGTGGACAAAAGCGGTGGTAGACGAAGGCTAAGAAACTGACTATTGAGTCCGATTAGCTTTGTGGGAAAAAGCCGAAACAGAACGGAACGGAGACGGTTGAGAGAGAAAAAACAAAAAGGAAATACGTGTTTTCTTTGAAGAAATCCTCAGAGTTTGGTGCTTTCTTAGTCTTAGTCAGATGCATGAGATTCGTATAAGGATATATAGGGATAGGATAACAAGAGCGTCTTGAGTCTTGACGAATGGAGCTTATAACGAGTGCTAATAGTCATGCGGTTTGTTTAGTTAGAAAGTTAGCATATCGGTATTATCATTTCCTTTGATTCGTATATGAGGTGGCTAGGTAGGATTGTGTGAGTGAGTCGACGTAACGTAACGTAACTAGTTGCGGAAGGGTGGTCTCTCCTTCACTCGAGATATGTAATATGTTGGCTAGGCCAGGCCAAGGCATGGCACGGCACGATTCTTTCGACTACTTACTTACTACTAGGCTCATAATATTATAGTAACACAGTCAAGTAAATGGATAGAGAAGGAAGACTGTTCTATCCGAGTGGCTCTTGACTTGACTGTACATACATTAAAATACATAGTGCATGTACATAGAGAATAAATAATTGAGGTAAGTTTTTGCTCAAGTTTCCTTTGCTTAGGTTAGTTCTTATAAA
This sequence comes from Tomocerus minor, assembly GCA_009936455.2. NCBI lineage: Eukaryota > Metazoa > Arthropoda > Collembola > Entomobryomorpha > Tomoceridae > Tomocerus > Tomocerus minor. Next base: position 10,475 of record JAAAYG020008885.1, on the reverse strand, counting down.
TCCACCTCGTCTAATGCATTCCGATATAATAGAAATACATTAAACGTTTATTGAGGCCGGCTCCAGCAGTAGTAAACTAACAGTAACTCCATTTTACTACGTGCTACTTACCATAGCAAAAACTGCACACATTTAACTAACTCTTCTATATGCAATAGACTTGTAATATATGGTTGCTTTTAATACGTTATACATAATAGAGCTTTTCTTCTCAATCCTATAACAGTTAAGTAGGCACAATGGAGTAGGACAGGGACAGCACATTACTATTACGACTATACAGTCAGCAACAACGAATGCTCTCTCTCTGAACCAACGACTCACCGTTCGTTCGTTGCGCTGTTGATTTGAGGAGTGAGACCGCTTGTTTGTGGCTTCCCTTTAAATGCCAACGTTTATGTATTCATGGAAAGAGGATTCTCTTCCTCCATTATATCTTTATACTCTGTGTCAAATCAAAGTTACCTTCCAAAGAGACATAGATTTCCCTTGTAAAACAAAATATATACACAAAGGTTATGGCTTAAGATAGAGATTTGAGACTGTGTAGTGCATGTCTCATAGATAGTTTAACTTTCATACAAGCTAGAGGATGACATAAAATAAATAGGAAAGATCCGGAAGGGGAAAAAATACAAGTTGGGAAGTTGAAAAAAGTCAAAGCAGCCGACTTGACGAGGCAGGAGAGGAGGACAGAGAACGGAAAAGGCGAAACGAATACCAAAACTATACTGGAATTCATAGATAAATACTCCTTGCTGTGCTCGTCAGTTTATAAAAGAGAGTAAATGAAAGTCGAGATTAGAAGGAAGCGACGCTATGGAGGACAGAAACAAAGTATATACTAGAAGAAGAAGAAGAAGAAGAAGAAGAGCGGCCAGAAGAGGATTCCAGACGAAACGAAAGAGGAGAAAAGACGAATTCAGCCAACATAACATTAGACAGGAAGACGAGACACGACAAGGCTACCACACAACAGACATCCATACTAGACTCTCTTAGACATATTTTCATCGTGCACCAGCACAAACTACAACTACACAACAGAAGACATTCAACGCCAAGTCGCCCAGCCCAGCTGTCGCCAGGAAATCTCCTTTTCAAAACTACAAAATCTAGAGAAACTTTTATCAGACTGATTTCTCAGTTGTTCAGACGCTATACATACCACTGAATTTACTCTCTTCTGAACAAGAAGAAGAAGAAGAAGAAATTCTCTACTTAGCTACACGGTGACAGTTTGGAGTAATGAAGAAAAGAAAAGAAAGTAGCAACTGTTCTCCACTCACTCAATTCCTACTGCTAGAAAGTCAACTTAAAAATTTACTCCTTGCTATTGCTACACATAGATAAACATAGTCTTTTCCCCACTAGCCACACCCAACCAACTCTAACAATAAACAAAGCAATGTCTAGAGAGCCACAGCTATCTATTTTCGTGAGCAGTCGCTATTTTCGTCTGTGGAGAAAGTTCGATTGAAAATACATGAATGTCTAGTAGTTAGCTAGTGCATAGTTCGGCATAGGCAAAAGAGAGAGAACAATAAATGTGGCCTTCTCGTGTTATGGCATGCCATGCGAGTTTGTTGACGCTTCATGTTGCATTGCGTACTTGTTTGGCGCCACAATGGGCAAGGCACAGATATATTTTTTCACCGACACACACTTGTAATTTACGTAGTGTAGAATTATTATATAAATAAATTAATCTTGATTGATCCCTCTCTCTTTCACCCAGGCTCAAGTTTCTGATATCATATCATCATTTCCTTGGTTCATCCACTACCTACATACCTATAACTATAACTGCTAAATAACAGCAGAGCCCCTCAAAATTACCTTTTAATAAATATCATCATTCAAATACTACTCACTACTTAGTCTGAGTTGGTTGACAATGAAAACTCCTGTTGTATAGTCTAAAGCCTTTCTGTGTAAATTGTCAAAACTAAGTAACAGTAAGGTCATATTTCACTACTATCTGTTTCACCTCTATCTTTACTCTATCCTACTTATCATAGAACTACGCTGAAATGTTGATTCAACATTACAAAACTTTTTTTTTCTATATTCACTCAACAACAACTTCTATACACAAAACTAATTTCCTTTCCGCAAATACAAATTATTGGTATTTAGACTTGAACCAAAACCAGTAGTTTTGTCCTTTTAACTTACTATTTCATTCCAATTGCTTTTCCAGAAAACAGTAGGTACGTCAATGGCAAAGGGTTACGCTATCGAGCATTGCTCCACCTTTAAATTATGCACACTACTTTAAACGGAGACTACATAACATAAATATCCAATTGTTTATATTTATCTGAATTTGACTGAGTTACTTCCATTGGCTCCCGTCGCGGTCATCACTATTAACATTTCAACTTGTAAAGAGCAGTAAAAGATCCGCGGGGAGATGAGTTGAAAGAAACATACCACTGAGTCTAACTGAAGGGAAATAAATATTTTTCGAGTTAAAAAGGCAGTTCAGGCCAGGGTTAGTCGTTAGTTGTGAATCTTGTCAAGTCTCTGCAGAAAATGGGCTACTGTTTTTTAGAGTGAGAAGATAGATTTTGCTATGCGGTGCACATGATGCAGAGAAAAGAAAGCAAGAGTTAGCATATCACAGTAGTAAACATTCTAATGTTTATATTTAATAGGAGGAACTGTTAGCACAGGAGTAATAAATGTTCAAAAGAGCATTTTAGACATCATAATAGTTGTTTGGAATCACCTTTTAAAGAGTTACAAGACATAACATGGCATAATAAGCAAAGCCTCGTGCAATATAATCTGTTTGTCTACTACATAGCTTTGTAACAGTCTGCTCCTGCATGCTATGGCTAAAAGTCTATCTTTCATTGCATGTCATAACACATTGCATACATGCAGCATAAGGTTAACCATCGTAGTAACTTATCGTATTTGCCATATCATTATTACACTGGCAAACTGGCAATGCCACTACTCTATTACACTCATTTTAACAATTGAATTAGAGTTTACAACAAAAAGCATTGCATGCAAATCCCAAGTAATTATTTTGTGGTCCACTTCTAATAATTGCTCTAATAATAGTATCTCTATTATAATATGTCTGCAAACTCTACATAAAATATGTTTGTTTGGCCCAAATTGTTTATTGTCCATCGAAGCATTGAAATGGTGCAATGGAGTAGTAGTAACTACTAGCTGACATTCCTACTTAATACAGACAGTGAAATAACAGTAAAATCAGCAAAATTCCCATTTACAAACAATAACTAACGCTTCATAATAATCATGATGTATGGCCAAAAAATTGAATATGTAACTCCGGCTCTTGTATATATTCTGAGAACAATAATAATTGACATGAAACTTCTAAACAGATACACAGAGAAAAATGTTTATTTACATAGGAGAAGAAAAGAAGTCATGGAGGCAATCAATCTGTTCAGTTATGTTATGTGCATACATGTGCATCTGAATTGTATATATGTAAGAGAGAGAGAGAGTAAAACTAACAGGGAGGATTTCTGCCATTAGACATTTAGATACACTGACTGCTATAATAGTATTTATTGCATTCTCCTTATTATACAAGCATAGGTACACACAGTCACAGAAGCAAGTATGAGATCACTAGTGCATAGTTTCACTATTGGAGAAATAAAAGATAGTCCTCTATATAGATCATAACAATTCCTAGCAATGTCATAGTCTGAAATGAATAGGAAAGCAAGTTAGTTAGTTTAAGTAGCATAGAAAGCCATGGCCAAGCCACGCCACGTCTATTTCACTCTTCTTTTACAGAGAGAGAGAGGTTGCACGTTATTAAGCCGTAGAGTCAACAGAGATAGGAATGTATAGATAGATACATAGCTATCATAACATTAGCACATATGTAAGCAGAAAGTATAGATATATATTATTACAAACAGAGAGAGAGAGAGAGAGGAATATGGTGGAAGTGAGTTCAGTGTAGACAGCAGACTTGCAAAAAACCTGGCGCCAAAATCTCGCTCCTGTAATCCTCGAGGATGTATGCAGAAAATATATGTGCATCGCTTGCACCGTTGGTTGAATCGACATGAGGAGATGTCCTCTCTCTATCACATCACATAGCCACCTATTTATATAGAGCAGAGAATGCCAAGCCACAGCACACACATATCAAATCATATGAGAGAGAGAGAGAGAGAGACCTTTGGCATAGCTAAATGTAGAGAGCTAAAGAACGGAGTTTATAGTCTGTAGTTGTGTAGTAGTCTGGCTCGGGTTGGTTTGGCCAGCCAGAGGTTAGTCTCCAAACCACTCTATTCCTACTCTACTACTACTCTGGCGTACAACTCTTTACTATCAGCATTACTACGACTACTTGAGACTCTCACAGTCCTCCTATCATTCTCCTGATGCTGATTTCACTACTTTTCCCTTTCCTGTCCCAACGTCCTCGTCCTCTCCACTCTCCATTCCATTAGATTCTTATGTGAAATGAAATTATGAGATGCCGAGGGAAGGAAAGACTCTTTTACTCATCCCTTATCAAAAGATGACTTCAACTCTAGCACAATATTTTCCTAATTTTCACTGCATTTTCTTATAGGATCATTATAGCCGAGCTGACGATGAGCTCAACTAAAGTCATACAGGATAACACAGATAAATTACCTATTCTGTCTCTGTCTCCGATAGCATATCACATCGTATCCGATCAAATTTACTACACTCTGCACATATAATCCCCTCGCCCGCCTCATAAATACTCAATATTGTTATTGCATCTCTTTTCCTAAGTAATACCAAGAGATGAGTGAGTGCGGCTAATCGTATACGATCTAATGTACAATTATTATATAGAAATATTTCAAAATCCTTTCGCATTCGTAAATCATTTGACAGGAGGAACCAAACTCAGGACACAATCCTCACTCATATAATATATTAAGGACACAGAGGAAATCTACGTTAGAGAAGTGAAAATAATATTTCATCGTACACAGTGTGTGTTTAGAGTGTATTTATTGGAGACGGGGCTCTAAGTACCTAACCTTACGTCAACATATTTATTAACTTGGCTAGTAACTTACTTGATAGAGTACCTATCTGCCGATAAGGTACTTTCGCATTTTGTTTTAACATTTTCCTTCTCAAGGAAACTCTAATAAATTCCCTTGCTCTCCTTTCAATTTGATCAAGAGCTTTTCTAAATCATAATACGATGTTGTATTACATTACATCAGCCACATAACAACAACAGATCCAGGTCAGCTCTCTTACTCAGAGAGAGAGAGAGAGAGAGAGATGAAATGCAACTCACTACTGGATTCTAATGCACTTTGTTGCACACATCAACATATATCTGCATACTATACAGTTTCACAGATACGCAAAATAAATCTAGAGCAATTGATGTCTGCTTCCCTCAATTGGATTTTCCTATAAATGTAATGCAACATAATAATATAACGTCAGTGATGCATAATAAAATAAAATTGTCTCCATTCCTTCTGCCATAGAGTGCAACGATCAAGTCGGGGCACTACAACAGCCAATGCTTATCATTACAGATATTTTAGTTCTGTATAATACTAAATACATGAAAAGTGCCGTGGAGCATTGAAAGAGATACGGCATTACACTGATGGGGAACTGTCAACCGAGAGTCTCGTAATGCACGGCATTTATTATTTCTTGTCGACTCGAGCTTTTCCTTTTCCAAAATGACAACATTCCATGCACCATATATCATGATGGAAAAAAGAGAAAAGCATCCCGATTCCTTGTCATCTTTATTCGACTAGACTTGACGATTGGTTTATGAAAGTATATTTTCCTGTCGGCTCTATTGATATTTTTATGTCCTTGTCCCGCTCTCTTCGACGACCTGGCCAACAATAACTTCTCTTTTTATACCAAACCCAAATTAAATTGATTCTTTGTCCTCTTTTCACATCATACTCCCAAATTGATATGCTTTCTTGCGGTTCTCCTATCAAATTACATCGTAATTCTTACTGCACCAATGCACATTTAGATTCCACAACAATACATGCCACAATTCACAACAAACCCTTCTCGACAGATCTAGTAAACGCTTACATAATAATAACTATCTACCTGAAAACTTGATCAGACTAAATAACTAAACTCTTGTGGTTCTCTCCCTACCTCCCTCCCTCCCCACACAAAATCCCAATCTGATGTCCTTAACTTATAAAATATTGTTACATCTAAACTATTTCAGCCTCATATTATTTAACAGTAGCTTTAGAGTTTGTTTTTGACAGGCTCTGCCCAGGACCGCAATTTTTTCTCAATAAATAGTACAGAGTACTGTAAACAGTCATTTTACATGATGTAGCAACAAGCTCTGCTAATATTTTTCCTTGGGGTTAACCTGATTATCGCCACAGCGTATTTATAAGCAAACTACTTGAAAAAATTTTATTTCAAATCTCAAATGCGTCATCCACAAATTCCAGAACGTGCCGATTCCCTTGTGACAGAGGATTTTGCAAAGAAAGAATTTGTCTTTCTTATACGCAAGGATAAGGTATAAGATTTAATTTCAAAATTGTTCAATAACTCATTAAAATACAGATTCTTAGAAACTCTAATCCCATTTTGCACATTTAACAAATATTTTTCGAAGGTTTTTGTTATATAAAGTCTTGAAGGGAATTCGGGGCATGTACATTTTGACACATCGGAAGCGCAGTAATAGTTGTAACAAGGATTGCAAAAACTAACGTAGTCTGATGTGATAAGTAGTAGAGGATGGAGGAGAGAGAGAGTAAACATATTTTTCCCACACTTAAAAGTCACTAGAAGTACAATGAGTAAGTGAAGAAGGAAGTGTACTTAAATAGTAATACATATATATAGTCAGGGATACTATTAGTTTAGCGAGAGTAGTAGGAGATTTCTGATAGTGCAGACAAGACAAGACAAAGATTAAGCTATTACATAAGCAAAGAACCTAGCCTCCTGGAGATAGATAATGAAACCTTGCAAACTCAAATATATCTATCGTTAATGTACATAAACCAGGAGAGGGAGAGAAAAAGAGGATAATAATATATATAGTGCATAGGTAGGGATAATATGTACAGAGAGAGAGAGAGAGATAGATAAGTGTTGGTATGATGGTTTCCTTTTGCTAGCTCATGCCTATAATATATTGAGCTTCGTCCCTATATCTCCACAGTAGCAACTCTAAGTCGAGAATATTTCTATTTTTGTGTTAAGAAGATACGTCCGCGTCAGCAAAACTTGTTAGCAAATCCGAGAGTCGACTGGATGTGAGTAAAGTCAAGTAAGGAGCAAGCTGAAATGGAAATATGCAAATGATATGCTGAAAGAGCAAAGCACAGGAAGCCACTCACACAACAGAAGACAAGGAGACGCAATATTCATCAATGTTCAAGACGTGCATTACTTACACGAAAAACAGAAGCTCTCGCCTATCAGATCCTGTTTTATTTTATGCAAATGCTCTCTCTTCCCTTCAGTTATTTACTCTGCTACTATATCATAGCCTATCACTTAAACCTTCAAAACACACAACACTATTTGATTTCATGCTCTAGGAGAGAGAAGAGAGCCACATCAAAGAGCATCTGCTCTTTTCAGGACCCTTTACACTGACATGACAGCTACTTATTAATCAGTCCACTCGTCCGCAACTTTATCTTTAGCTACAATGAGTCAATTAATTATTTTTCGCACGAAATGATACACTTACTCATTTTACATCCATATGTCCATCCCTCATCCTCCCTTCCCTCCACTCTTTTACACTTAATAATTACAATTGAGGATTTCTTCGTTTTTCGGCATCCAATGTCCATGGGAGGCATTAATATGCATTATACAGATAAAGCACTTGACTATGCCTACTTAATAATGTCAATGCAATGCAAATGATCCTATAAATAATTTTTCATCCTTGTTAGTACTTTAGTTATCTATAGAGCTACATAATATAACATGCCTAGGTTGACTCTTTTTCTATTGTGCCACATCACTACCTCGTTTTTTCCTCAATGGAGACTTGATTCAAAGTTAAAAGTAATGATAGCGTAGGTTGGCCCCGACCGTCTCATCTCATCACTCAGTGCGTCAAGTCTGATTGTGATTGTGGTGCCAGGTTTATTGGAGAGCATGGCTATGCATAGTGCATGGGATATAAAAAAATCTAATAATATTGTTATGTGATGGGACGTGTGAATTACAAGTAAAAGCAAATGCGATGGCTTTTGATGTATTAGATGATGGATTGGCGCCATTGTCATCTCACTCACATTTGCATAGGCATTAGTAATAGTAGGGAAGGTAAGGTAAGTGTATCTTTATTTATATTCCTGTGCTATTCTAGGTTTGGCTGACCATGCCATCGCCTCTTCATGTTTCAATTGTGATGCCAAATGACTCCTGTCTTGCAAAAATCTATTCAATCACACACAACAACTTCAATACCTCCACAATAACAATAATAAATATCGCTCTGCCTGCCTGCCTTGATTTCGTGTCATTTCATTCCTCTCTCTCTCTCTCTCTCCTCGATTGTCTCCACACTCGTCTGTCCCGGTGTGTATTTTTACTATTATTCACCTATCTATCTCCATTATCATTAAAACATATTACTCTTCTAATCTATCTGGCTACAGATAGCACCGTATCAGTACATGCAGTGTAATACATGTAATCTTCAGGCTAATGCTACATGCATTCATCATAAATCACAGACTTATACAATCATACATATTAAATAACAACATATAATAATTCCTAGTAAATACATACATATGTAACATCTATGTCTACGCAAAGCATTGCTATGTAAAATCCACGTAGTTTGGTAAACAGTAATTTTTCTCTGTAGTAGACACTGTTCCTAATGCTTATACCAGTGTTGTTACTCTAGATTTCGATACAGAGAGGCGAGAGAATGTATATATCTCTAGATACAAAGTTAGCAGGTCAATATTAGTATTAAAAAAGTGTAATATGATGTGTTTTGGGATGTAGCGTAATTGTAACGGAGCTAAAGCTACATAATAATATATGTCCCTATCAATAACTTCATTCATTTCTTATCACAAGGCAACAGAAGCAAAATACCTGCAGGGAAGTAGAGAGAGACAGAAGAGGGGAGTGATTTGAGTGTGTATTATGTGTTATCGGCCTCCACGAATCAAATACCCAATTTTGTACGTAGTTAAAGTTGCTAGTTAACAACATTCCCTCACTCACTCCAATTGATAAGTCAAGCTGGACTGGATGATAAAACCTTTGACTTGCATTGCTCCACGTTAAGCCATCCATTTCACTATACTCTATGACAATCATGCTGATTTTTTTTAGCCTACTCCACTATTATTCATAATAAAAGGACTCTTTTCTGGCTTCATCAGCTCCTATTCCATCACAAACTAAAACAACATGTGTCTCTAGTAAATATAACTGACACACTATACTTACACAATAATGTTCTGTTAGAAAAATTCAGATTGCCACGAATTTTTGCGTAGGATAAGTGTCAAATTGATGGGATGTGAATGTGAGTTAAGTACATCTATCGAATTGCATTCGTGTTACCCTATGTGGTCAATCAAATCACAACTCACTATATTAATAAAATTTTTTATCTCTCTATAATAAGCCTACCTTTGTGCAATATAGACAAATATATACATTTAAATTACTAAAAAAAATTCGTTACGTACACAGCCTTCTTATGTTTGCTACTTACGATTAACGTAACTTGTATATAAGTACCGTCTACTCTACAATCAGCTTACCGCAACTTATAAATGCAAATAAACATGTAGCTTTAGCATAGCCATCTGTATGGCAAACTTTGAGGTGTAGGCACTGCATAATAATAATAGAAAACGCATTAGAACAAGGCATGATAAAGTCGATAGATTCTTTTTTCCCTTCGTGCTCTCTCATCATTTCTGATGGTTATTTGGCTTTTTAAGGAGCTGACCATAAATGTCGCTAGTTTGTAACCAGAGTAAGAAAACAACAAGAAGCTACAGATATTCAAATCTCCTGCTGGCTTATACACACATTGTCTTGTCCTTCTTCCCTTGTTGCTTCGCTTCCTTCGTTCTACTTCATTCAAATCAAATTATTTCAAGATTTCATGCGATTCTAATCCCTATCCACTCTTGTGCACTCCAATGAACACATTATCTTATATTATAACACACAGCATACTATCTATGTATCTGTATTGTGTACCCAAGGAATTCTGCCCCATTTAACTGTCCATGGATGATTCAATTTTCTATATATTCTCCTCCTATCATATTCATTTTCATAATAATCTTCCTTATAAAGAAATCTCTGACGGTAGCATCACTTCTCCAAACAACTACCATTCGCATACACAACACAATATGCTTATTAGTTAAGCAATAATAAATATCTGCAAGAGAAAGCAAATAAGAAAATGAATTCGTAGAAAACATGGTGTTACC
>JAAAYG020008874.1:0-24988 GCA_009936455.2 Tomocerus minor | reverse complement strand
AAGATAATATTAAATACAGAATTGTATTTTGCATTGTAGCTTTTTCAATTCTACAAATATATTTACTGCTAGACCATAGAGAAATGAAAAACCATAAATTACGTTTCCATTGTCGAAATAAATTGTCGATATTAAAACTATTTTTGAGGTTAATGTCAGAAGCCATGGCCCTATGCCAATCTATTAAAAATCTCAATACCTTTTGTAATAAAAGCAATTTCTTATTCTGACCACGAAGCAGTGCAGCAATCTCAGAGATGTTGTGGTCTTGTACAACACTTGTAAATATAAATTCATCTTGTTTAATAATAGTACAAATTCCCATACTGGGCTGTGTCAATTTAGTACTAGTCCAGTAGGCACCAGGAAGAATATACTTTCGAAGATGGTAAAGGCTTGCATAATATGCAAAAAGTTCAAAAAGAGAATTTGTCATCCATAGACTGATACAAGCCTGAAGGCTGATGAGATTTTATTACCAGTAAAAAAATAGTGCAACCGAAAGTTGACTTTCCTACCACCTACTTTCTCGCACCGAATTTCACCCGAATTTTCACCCTGGCATAGAATGTTGAAAATTTTTTTGAAAGTTGGTACTTTCACCACTTGCCATTATTCTTTTGAAATATTTACGATTTCGATAAAAGATCTCAACTGATTAACTTTAAAAAGTGAAGATAAAAAAATTACCGTTTTAAGCCATGGACTGGCTGATGCCAAAATAAGACGATGGACGTTAATTGATCCTCCTTCGCAAACAATTTTAGCGTCTGCACAGGATTCATCCTTGAAAGAATTACGAACTTCTTCCCCGATAACATTTAAATGTTTATTATACTGAAGAAAGAGCCAAGCTGCAGCTCCAGGGGCAGCCATCATTTTGAAAAAATGGAGAAACTAAAGTTAACTGAAAAAACAACGTTCTTGATAAAATAACTCTCCACTAGTCATATATTGTTTGTTTCACTTCACGTCAGCAGTCAAAAAAACTAAAACTAAAATAAACTAAAGAACGACCAGTCACAATATTGTGATGGATGACGAAACTTTCACTTCAAAAAGTTGACATAGATTGGTGTTGGAAATCAAAACTGTAAACTTTCACCAAAATTGTGAAAAACTCTGTTGAAATTGGTTGTAAAAAGTGTTGGTTGGATGAAAAACTAAAGGAATCCACGTCAGCAAATGTAAAGAGGACGACACGACACCAGCAGCAGCTACTTCCTGTAAGAGAAGAAAGAAAACAAAAAGATTTTAGAATGAGAACAACGCGTCTGGAAATAATTCACCTCCACTTCTTAGAAATCCCTCCAATGGAAAGTTTCGCAGGAAACAACTTGCCCGTACCTCAAAACACGGAACGTGAAAAGGAGACTTTTCCCCGAAATTTTCACCTAGTAATTTCTATTTTTCTTACCTGTTGCTTCTATGCTGATAGGAAGAGTGTAGCGCTTATTAGTGTCTCTCCGACGAGACGCTGGCTAAGAATCAACGGAAGGAGGGAGTTTGTGTGTGGAGAGGATTTTAGCCCGCTTGTCTCGCAGGGAGAAAACCCGGGAGTATTTTTAGCTCTCGTTGGAATTTTTTCTTGTGAAAGGAAGGCAGGGAAGGACTGTAACGTAGGAGAGGGTACACAACCTAACCAAAGTGTAAAGTAAAGTAAATGGAGATGAAAACGGAGAGAGTCCTAGTATAAGTAAAACTCTATGTAATATTCCTCCTATACTCCGGTCCACAATCCTTGTGTATTTCCAGACCTTGCTGTACATACAGATTCACATAGGGTTAACGTGTATTCAATAATGCCGTAGGTAAAGTAAATGCTTTCGAGTTTCTCTTTGGTTGGTTGCTCTCCTCTGCTGCAGCTAACTAAGCTGTAGATTTGCTTTGCCCAGGATGGAGGGGAGAGACAGAGAGAAGGTTCATTTCATACACTTTGCCACATTTCTACATTCACTTACATACGTCCTGTACTAAACAACCTATCCTTCCTTTCAAAAGGGACGATTTCGATATATGGGAACAGAACAACGTTGTTCTCTTGTGGCCGATACTGCTGATAAGACTTTGCCTTGGTTTCCTTGCCTTCTCTTAAACTTTACTTACTTTTAGCTCCACTCACACACACAAACATCCGCTACATTTCTTAATTCCAACTTTACTTCTCATTTTATATTCAGTACAATAAATATACATAGAAATCATTAATGGAAAATGACAATATTGCTTTATAAACGTAGCTGTAGTCCTCGACAATGTCATTTGTAGTAAATGGAGCAATACCTACCGTATATGTACAACAGTTTCGTCATAACATTTTAATTTGTCACAAATGACAATATTACATAAAATACTGCATACTTCAATTAGTTAGTTTCCTTTCATCCATTTATGGCTTTTTACTAAGACATAATAAACGTAATATTCAGACCAAAATATTTTCTCCAATTTACGAATTAAGTAATAAGCCAAGTCACAGAATTAAGACTTTTACTCAAAATTCATGAAAGTTCATATCTTATTCTGATGTTTCTTTATTTTGTGTTTTCTTAATCATATCTTTATAAATGTATACAGTAATAACTTTAGTCAATGCTATGAATCACCTTCGTCCTTATAGAAAACGAATGTTGTGCATATAAGAGTGGTTATTCCTATAAACTCCCATATACTCCAATAACATATGAAGTACATTAGTAAATAGTGCGCAATTAAATGACGCTAAAGGAGTTTAAAAATAATAAAGTATTAGATATCCAAGGGCAAATCATCCAAAAACAAATTCATTCAAATGCAGCACCAGATTGACTTTCTCTGCTACCCTGTACTAGCGTGTAAATGTGTGTCTACGGTACATAAATTAGGCTTTCTGTCGTTGAATTTTGAAATATTGAAGTTTCTCATTGGAAAATAATGATTCTAAATGTACAGTAGATAGGTGAATTATTATTGCAGATAGATTGAGAACAGCATAGTACCTTGTTGATAGATATGGTTCGTTTGCTTTTATATTTGGTGGATAGTATGTTATGTCTTATATTTGAAGTAAAGTAAGTAAAGTGAAGGTTTTAAAGGTACCTATCACTCCTCTAGCTATAAGAACGGTGCCATAATGTAAGAAGAATAGAAAGACTAGACAGAGCATTGGAAGACAAGGCAAACTGTAAGAAGGCGATTGAAAACAACCTTTACTTTACTTAAGGGTTGTCCACGGGGGTTGGATGTTGAATTCTGTCTTGTGTGTAAGCATAAGTATGTACGTTGTTGGAGTAGTAGAGGAATGGAAATGTCTGTAGAAATCTATCTACTACGTAGTACTTAACATACATTCTCTCCCAAGGAAGATTATTGTACATAGACTGTACTATAGCTAAGAGACTGATTCCTCATGAGTCAAGTGAAGGCAAGCCAACACAAGTAAGTGTGTAAAGTAAATGCTAAAGTGAAGTAATGCATGTATACGTAAGCGATTGCATTGGGAAAATTTTCAAGGGAAAATCTTTTGAAAGGCTGGCATACTGTTGAATGTTAAAAGGAGAGGAGAGGAGAAGGCAATCTAAAGGGAATGACATTACATTTGTTCTATGTACTTACTATATGTACTTATGTAGGTAGGAGATTCACATCCAGATTCACTTCGTTTCGTTTCGTTACTCTATGTAGAATCTAATGCAAAAAATTTCCCCATGCAATCCTCTCCTTCCTCGACGATTTTACTTTACACTCTGTTAAATACAGAGCTTGCCTTATCCAAGTGATGTGAGATAGCCCACGATAAGTGTCATATATAAACTACATAGACACACACACATTACCTACTATAGGTATTTACGCTATTTTATCGCATGCAAAAGTACTGCGGAAAGTTTTATATAAATAAATACGTATACCTATTCACAAAAACGTGATGTACATTAAAAACATTAGCTACTAATATACATTTACATATATTACGTATAGTACACCATATATCTACCGCCACAGCGTGTCTAATAGTCCCATATATTAGAATATCCTCTCTCTCTCTCTCTCTCTCTGTACATTTTTACACTTAGAGTCCTATACGTAATGAAATGCATGAGCGCAATTGAAATGAAATGAGCAACAACCTACTTCCTTTCTTTCCCTTCACCATCGCCATTGCAGTGCTTTTAACACTACGCCATGTCCCACAACTCAGACGGAGACGACTAACTTTATAATGCATACATACATTACACGAACATAATAATATAAGAATAGCAAAAACTATCTATCGTGCAAACAATAGTGATGTGCATATAGCATATAGTTTCCTTTGCATGGAATCGCGTTACATGACAACTCTCTGTCTCTCTCTTTCTGTATGTCCTAGCTCTTTGGCTTGGTTTGGCTGCTCTTGTCACATTCATCTACTTCCAATAGAATCCTACAACCACCCTTCACCAGCCAACAAGCCAACAAGTGTCGGTATTCAATAGACGTTTCTCACTCTCTGCTCCTGCTCTGTGGTCCATATGTCAGCCAAGAGCTCAGCTTTGGGCAACATCATATTTTTATGGCTTGTGTGTGTGTAGCGCTCTTGTCATTAAAACAAGGCCAAGAATTTAAAAAGCATCGTGTTACATTTTTATTAGTTCACAGACGACAACCAAACTATATGGCTGTGATAATAAATGAAATTTCTATCTTAATTTTTCCTTGTTCTAATGTTGTAACATAAAGCTGTAATAAAATACAAACCATCACAAATGTGAATGTAGTGGTTATGCTGCTTTTTTCAGAAATGCTTATTCCACCTGCTTTTACAATGCCCACACCCACCCTCACCCATCCCACCAACATAGATACCTATATATCAGACAGGAAACAAAACGGGCAGGTGTAAATATTTTTGTTATTATTTTTACCTGCTTTAATAGACACGAATCAACACACACAAGAATCCTTGTCTAAAATTCATTCTATGAGTGTAGTCATTGTATTTGTGAAGTAAAAGCCCCTATAGTGACTTGACTAGTCCTCATTTCGGAGAAAGTCCGCAGAAGATTAAGGGTCCTCTTCTTACAAATCAAGTTTATTACATTCTCTCATTAGGAAATCAAAATGCAAGGCAAGGCGCAAGGTAGTGATAAAATGGGATGAGCATTGTAGGATTGTTGTGAATAAAATCCTGGGACAGAGCCAGTTATTTGCAATAGTTAGCATGACACAACAACAACGCTAAGGTACTACATCCACCTACTACTTGCAGATAAATACAATAACAATGAGGCGCAAATGCAACAGCAATATCATCGCTAGCTATTGTTCGCTGGCTTTAAGGAATTATGTACTTTATACTCACTGCAATGAACGAAAGAGGTAAGTATGAGTAGTAAGTTCTTTAGTAGCGTAAAAGGAATGAATTAGGAATGTTTGGTAAGTATAGTAGCTACAAGAACTCACAATCAGCCATTCATTTCTTTCTGTGTTACATTACGTAATCATAAGATTTACAACTCGCCTTTGTCTTGGCGAAAGGCAGTGTCAGCTTCAGCTTGCTCACACAGTTCACTTAAAAAACGTCTTTGTGATTAGGAACTATGGATAGCTCTGCTCTGTACAGTTCTCTGCTGACGCTCTTACTTATTTGCCTTCACAGTCCTGATGTCGCAACCACTAGAAGGTACGAGTCCTAGATTGCATTCTACTATAACATTCTAAGCATCTGTACTGTAAGCCATACAGTTCTACCATACATTAGGCATTACAAGGAAAAGTTAGAAGGAACTCTTAAGTAAGCTATTATGGAGATTGCACTATCTTGTTCTCAGCTCTAGCTATGTTGTTTGCTATCAAGCTTAGAGGTAAATGTTAAAAAAATTTTCAATGAGACAACGAAGAACAAGTATGACTAGCTAACACTTTCGTTATTCCCTTGCTTGTTGATCAGAGAGAAAGAAATTATTGTTTACCTTTTCATATTGTTTTTCAAGATGTTTACGTCATATTGTTATAGCTATCATTATCATTACGGCGTAGTTTGCCATTTTTGACCTAATATTCTGCTAGTAGTTTATATACGTATATAAAATTCTGTAGATGATATTCACTCTATTTTAGATTCCTTATTTCCCTGAGAACATTTTGAAAACGATTTTATTAATCAAGACGTAATCCAAATATTATGTCTAAGAGAGTTTTGGTAATTACATTAAAAATTTTAACCTTATTGTGTACAGATATCATTCAAAATAGGAAAATGATGTTTATACTAACTGAAGGATTCCTACACTAGAATTAAGACAATAGTACACACGTGGAGGATTGTATGCAAAATTGTTGTCTTCTTGGTGGCATAGACAATAACAGTTATTTTCCTAATGGTTACTTTGTAAGTGTAAGCGTAAATGTATAGAGTTGTCCTGCATGTCAATGTATGCACTCTGAACAAACATAGTAGTATTATTTCGATAGTAATAGTATCTATTAATCATTAGCACAATGATGAAAGGCTTATAGCACACAACAATCATTCAAGGCTTCCATGCATTGTCTCTTTGAAAGTTTATGGTAACTTGTAACCCTTAAATGCATTAAGCACACACAGTGCATAGATGTAGAAACAGAATGCTTTTCCACAGCATTAAATATGATTGTAATTAAAGCTTATCGTCTTAGCATGCAATTCATAATAGCATTCCCTACTGCTAGTCATTTACCTAATGAGCATAATGAATATAGACATGGCTAAGGATCTACAATCTACGGTTGCTACCTAGTTTAAATGAAGTATACAGGTATGTATTTATATGTACAGTGTAAAAGTATGTATAAAAGTGTAGCTAAATAGCTTAGGAAACCAATATAGAGCTGAACATAGGCTAAACATCTATAAAATAGCAACTAGCATATGTGTATGCGAATAGTAAATGAAGTGTCGACTATGCAATACATAATACATAAGTAAATAGGAGCACATGCATGCCTATAGTGAAGCAACGTAGAGTACATGTACTATCTACATATCACTGTTGTTAAGTAAAGGTAAGGTGAACGATAGCAAATTGGCAAGGCTTTCACCCACTAGCCATTCTATTATGATGATGAAAAGCTCTCTACTTACGATTGCCTAAATGAATGGCTTATAGATAGGAGAGCAGAAAATAAAAGACATAATAATATTCCAATAGTGTATGAAGGAAGTGTTTATATTATATTCGTATAATAGTTCTAAGTTTGCAGTGGAACACAAAGTAACATGTAGAAATAAAGATACAATGGGCTAGGAATATAAAGTAGTAAGTAGAATCTAGGAGGAACCTCCCCTTCCCCCCTGCCATTTACTTATGGAGTGAGTGACTACACTGTGGAAACTGCAAACCAAACACTAACTAAACTAACTAACTACTCTCACATAGCTATACACGGAATATTTTTAGGTCAATGTTCACCTCTCTTCTCTCGAGAGCCAAAGGAATCCAAGCAGAGCCAGCAAAGCTAGAGCATTCAGCAGCTCACTCTAAACCAATGCAATCCAAGTCAACGCAAACCAAGCGAGTCAACAATGTACAATGTGATGTGACTACAGAAAAGAGAGAGAGGAGAGAGAGAGAGAGAGAGAGAGAGATAGTAAAAGAGAGAAGTGAGCAACCACTTGAGAGCTGACTTGATTTCCATGTTTCTCCTCTGTCTACCTCTCCTCTCTGCTACACTCACCATCACTTTTTGTTACTTTTCGTCCTCCTATATTCTCTTACATGACACTTTGACTTCACACATATATATACCTCCTGAGGAATATTTACAATTTACAATGCACCTTTTAACAGCTTCACAGTGCAACGTGCTCTATTATCACTAAATTCAATAAGAAATCCCATGTATGCTTCAATCATCCAACTAAATGTACACAGAAAGTAAATGCACTCACTAAAACTCAACAATTCAACTACAGGCACTACAGCGCATTTCTTAATATTCACTGGATATTTCGCTTTAAGCCTTTTACTTCTACACCCACCTAACTCATGAACAGGAATGTATTTATTTATATCTTACTATTTAACCAGGTATAGAAATAACAGGCAAATGTTCTATAACACAAAATACAGCTACAAGGCATAAATGCACTTTAGGCATTGGAAATTCCATAGACAAAAATATAAATCTTAAAAATGTTCCTCTTTAAATATAAATATTTATTGTCACTATATTACAATTAACTTTTGTAGCTATTATAGGTTAAAATCGGTACTGTACCTTGGCATTTAGAGACGCAAAGTAGAAAACTTCAATCAACAGCATACACACATAGACTTGAAATGACATTTTGTAGATCCATTCCATTATTCAGTTAATATTCTTTAGTTCTGCACATTTAACTCACATTTAGCAAATCAGGGTTATTTTGTAAAATAAAGGCTTGCTTTGATCACTCCTTCTTTGTTCCTTTCTTTTCAATTATTAAAACTACACGAGCAATTAAAATTGTTAGTAGAAAGTTGTCGTAAGCCATGTCGAATCAGTCAAACTTTCTTTGAAGGCGTATTTTGTCAACATTTTTAAGTCTGACAGGCCGTAAGGAAGACAGTCTATTAGTAAAATATAGGCGAATCTTCATTAGTTCGACAGTTTCACCTCACTTTTAAATATCGTAGTTAATTGGATGACATTTTCATAATTACACATCTAGGCATTAGTAAAATGTGTTAAATATTTACTAATACACAAAGCTCAGCTTTTCCTTGTCCATGTTCGCACAACTGTGATATTTCGCCATAATAACCCTGTTTCTTACTATTATGTGACATGTTTCGTATCAGATTTGTAGCTTTCAATGTTTAATTACACAAAGTATGGGGCTTTTGTCAAGGCATTATTTTGGAGAATACCATTTTAATTATTCAGGCAGATTTGTTTTGCTGTTATGTAGTTTAGTTAGTGTGCTTATAATATATATATATATATATTTGTTTGCACATAAGCCACATTAGTATATTAGTGAATCTATTAATTAGTGTCTATATTCAGTTTGTTAGATATATATTGAAATTGTTAGTTAGTGATCATTCTTCATTGTGCTTCTGTGTGTAGGCAGGAGAGTATAAGCACATCCGTGAATATCGAAATAAATATAACTGAAGTTTGAGTTCAGTTAGCGTCCTGTTCTTTATATGGCTATGAGTGAATATCCCATTATGTTATTAGTATTTATTATGGCAAAGTTAGATTAGTTGGAGGGAAAACTGTGGGAATGAAAGCCAAAGGCCAAGCTTGGCTGGGGAAAGATGTAATGTGAAACGAATATTTTTTTACTTGGTCCTCTTCCTGCGCTAGTCGAACAACAAGACAGGATAACATCTGGTTCTGTCTTGCCTTCACTCGGCTATAGAGATAGGTGTAAGGCTCTTCTTACGCATACTTACGTACAACACAATGCTAAAGTAAGCACAGTTTTAGTAAGTTGTGGGAGAGAATAATGTAGAAACTTAAGTAAAGAGTTTTCTTTCTTGGGGTCACACACAACACAGCCTGTGTGCACTGTTCACGAGAAGGCTAATACATTGCAGATAACATTCAACCCTTATGTATATCCGTATATATCCTAATAGGGCACATTAATATATGTTCCCTATATAGGTACAAGCATAATGTGTACATATGTATATCTTAGTTTATGGTTAGTCCTCTGTAGGGATAAGTTTCTACTGTATATAATATTACAATATTCACGTTACATACTCATGTAGCAGTTTCATTTATATCCCTTTTTCACAAAATCCTATGTATATAACAGACACGACGATATGTCATGCTTGGCTAAAGAAAAAGCTACTGTATCGTGATGCGTACATGTAGGGAATGAGAGTTCCTAATAGCATGTTACAAATGTATAACAATGACGTATAGGTGCAAGAAGTTGAAGAAAAGCCGTCCTATTGTTATACATTTCATATATATATAACACTTAAAGGGATAAATGTTTGGAAAGGTAAAAACTAACTTCTATCAAGAGCAAGTTGAAAGAATTTCAAAGAGGACTGCCTAACTCTAAGCTCTTTTCCATACTTTCAACATAACTTTGGTTTTACTCTGTAAGATATAATATTATAGTGCATTGAATCCAATTTCCACTTATTCGCTCCACAGCAGTAGTGGCTTCAAATTCAGTTAGCATGTACTATATGCTATGCGAACATGAGGTAATCATATAGTGGCTCTATATCTAAAACCGAAAGAAAAGCGAGAAAAACACGTAACGAAAGCATCGGGATCTATGTAATCCTCAACAGCCTAGTAGGTAGTTCCTGAAGCACAGAAGTGAATGCTTCGCTTTAGCATTTATGTGAGTCTTTCTTTGCGGAGTAGAGGGAGAAAGCTCTGATTTCCAATCTTTTCGGTCTTTCGGCCTTTTCTCATTACCCACTGCAGTACCTAGCACATCCCTACCTAAAAGAGAAAGGTAAAAATGTCCATTTGATATAGAAAACCTATTTTGAACGAGTTCTGCATTTACATTTTCACATCCATGTCAACAATTTAATGTCATTCCCTGAGAATACCACAAGGGAAAATTTTAAGACAGAAATTACTATGCTTGCTATTTATAGATTTATCAAGAGAAAATTATTTGGTAAGCATCCATACGCTTCTGCGGGGAAAACTCCTTTAGATAAACAGTTCAGTTTTATTATGCAAAAATCCATACATGGCTTAAACATTCACTTTTACAGTTAAAAATTAGATACTTATTACATTACAATACGATTTGACATAATTAAATAATATTCAGCTGGAAAAGGAGTCGATGTTAAGGTAGCTTACTACTACAATACGTGAATAACTTATTTCATTAAATATGGGTATGTAGTAGAGGTACTGGTATCGATCAACCCTAAAGGCGATTCAACATGCGTGAAGAATTTCTGTTCTATTTGGCTACATTAAATTCTTAATTGTGTGACACAACTTGTACTAATCTGTTAAGAAATACATGACGTGATAAAACTGACTTAAAAACATGCTATTTTTTAGACACTATTAGATTAAATCCACAATTTAACAACACAAAATACAGCAATTAAACACTCATAATATTTTTATGCTTACATATACCTTTAACAAAAGTATTGGTGCATAGACTATACTACACGATTAATTATCTACAATACGAAGAAAATCCTGGATTTATAAGATAAAAGACATGAAGAAGGGAGAAAACCCGTAGACGTGCACTATACTTACTAGTCCATTGGTTGTTAATGTTAATATTACGCTTACTTACAAGTCTGAATCCTCTAGAAATGGAGAATTTGAATGAACTAATTTGGGTTTTAGACCACATCAAATGCATAGATAGGTTCCCTAAGAATCCAAGTTGGCCTTAGTAAATACTAGCTCAAGTACAAACACACAAATTAAATTAAATCGGAATAATTACTTCCCTAATCCTAAGCTTGATACTTAACTTAGTCTATTTAGCTTTCATATTATAATAATGTAATTACTATAGTCCTCGTAGTACTTATCCATAATAACGTTGCACGGATAGACTTAAAAATTAACCAGCATTTAACCAAGCATTACGTATCACTACTGAAGTTCAGTTGGCTGAAGTGAAGTCAATTTGTCACAAGTCAAGTAAAAACAACAGTAGGAAATGCTATCGTTTATGCTTTGAGTGTCTGTGACGACGACTCGGTGATCTGGATCTGGATTTCGAACGGGATCGCCTCGTAGCTCTCCGGCTAGGAGGGCTTCGACTTCGACTTTTTGACCTGAAGCCATTTTAATAAGAAGAGAAAATACACACAATTAATTTGGCACAGTGAATTCGTAAATTAACCGTAATTGCTCATTCCGTACCCAAAAAAGCTAATATTCTACTATAGGTACTCAAGCGATTTACCATTTACCCAGCACAGTCAGAATAAGAAAAGTCGGGTTGACATCAGTGTTATTGCATCAATAATAATTATATCCTGGATCCCTTAATGTCATTTTAGGTATTTAAAAATGCATAGTGGAAAACATATCATACCTATGCTGATATGAGCGACGAAGTGGTGACCTGGGCTCACTTGGACTTCGTTGCTTCCTACTAGATTTCCCAGAAGACCTGCTTTCACACGCCAGTTACTTATTAATCTTACATTATTAAATGGTTTGAGATCAATTTAACGAGCCATCATACACTATCGTTACTATTTTTGTTTTTCAAAGACACAGATAACGACTGTACCAATGAACATCACTAAACAAAACTGCCAACTGTCATAAATACGACTGCAGGCTTCAGTGTTATTAGGCATTCGCCCTCAATCAGTCTCGACACAATCAATTAGAGAACGAACCTAGCACTTGGCGGCGATCTCTCCGATCGTGAACTACTGTAGTCTCCACGGTCCTTATCTCGGGTGTCACGGTCACGTCCCTTGTCTCGCTCACGATCCCTCTCTCTGTCCCTGTCACGACTACTATGATCGTACACTGCAACATTCGGGGATGGCGAACGACCTTTTCGTGAACTTTTCGACTCACGGTTTGACCGCCGACTTCCTCGTGAACTTTTATTCTCATTTTCATAACTATAGTCGTCTTCCAGAGATAATAATTCAGGATTATCGCCTCTTTCTTTTTCAGTCTACAAAAAATAATTAAAAATACTCACAAATTGCATACGTCACCTTTAGTTATTCGACCAAATAATCACAAAGCATTGTATTCAAATACACGTTAATAACTCTGTTACCTTCTTCAGAAGTTTTGCTCTGTAATGCTGCACCATTTCTTGAACACTATTTCCATGTTTGCTGCTCCTTCTTCCTGATTCAAGTTCGTCTTGATAAGCAAGTACTTTCATTTCTATTTCTCTAAGTTTTATTCTTCTTTCTTGTGAAGTATCATCTTCATACGTTATTCCAAGTTTTACTGAAGAATTAATGTTAAAACTACGATTTAAACCATCCAAATTGTCATTTCCATTGAAATCTTCTTCTTCCATCGGCATTGGTGTGCCATCTAAATCTTCTTCACCGTATTCTACCAAACTACTTAATCCTTGATGAATTAAATCTTTACTTGGCACACTACCACCCTTTCCATGAATATCCTCTTTGCCAGAATTGGATCCCGAGTCTTCAAATAGATCCCATTTAGATGTTGTAGTAACAGCTTGCGCTTTCACTTCTTCCGGATCCACTGTTTCCCATTTTGAAGGAAGAAAACCTCCCTTCGACGATTTAGCTGATGCTGACATATCGGGCCCGGAAGGTTGCAAATTAGATGCTTGGAATTCAAACGGCCTTTTCACATCATTAACTAACGATGGATAGTCAATAGGGTTTTGATTGGTGGTTGAAATCATTGGTGTGCCGTCTATATCTTCCAGTGGCACTCCGTCCAATTCTTCACCCCCAGGTTCTACTGACTGTAAGGCTCGGACTAAATTGAGAGCACTTTTTGGTGGCATTTGAGCACGTGGAGGGGATTTTCTTCGCTTTTTTAATACTTCTTCATCATTGTCTACTTCCAAACCTTCAAATATTTTTTCTTCCTCTTCCTGTAAAAAGTAAATGATGTCGCATTTTAGTAAATTTTTAAACCACGATAAATTCCTTTATTAGTATACTTTGGTATTGTAAAAATCTAGGAAGACTTACTCTGGAGTTAGCTGTTAAAAGACCTAAAAATATATTCTGTAGTCGTATAAGAAATTCATTAGGGTAAATGCCCCATTCGTCCCACGCTCGAAAGCACGCCATGACTCGTTGCTTGAAACTTTCAGCCGTAGAACCTATTCCTTCAGAACAAGCCGTTTGGTAGGCGTAATGTACCTCTTGAAAAATAGATGGGAGGTGGATTTTGAAACATTTTCGGTAGCAGAAGGCATTCATTCCTTTCAATGTACAATTGTGTAGAACATCCGATATCACATAAAGCCTAGCAACTTTTTTTGTCAGAGGAGTTTTAGGGTTTGACAAAGACTCTTTTAAACACTGGCATATTTCTTCAGCAGATTCAGCATGTTCGATAGAAAATATCATTACTTCGGCTACTTTGAATCGTTCTGGTGTGATGTTTCTTAACATACGCTCATACCGTTCCCGTTGACTATATTACACAACATATGTCTTAAACATTTTTTCAAAGGTAAATATATGATATCTATGCCAAGAATATTAAAATGACTTTGATAATATCAGATACTAACACAGTTATAGCTACCAAAAGTTTCTTTATACTATTAAGGCAAAGTAAAATTATGTCAGCCGCTCTTACGCATTTGATAATGTTCCTTTTCGAATCTCTCTTTCTTCTTCTGGTATCAGTTCATCCGGCATCCCTTGGGTAAAAGGATTTAGATTAGGAGGTCGCCATATCGATCCATCCTTGAACATCCGGAAATCTTCAGTTCTCCATCGTTGAGTAGCATCACCTTGTAAGATAGAAAATAGCTTCCACCGGTAGTATATATGGGCCGGACTCTGGTTTTCGAAAAGGAACCTAGAATTGAGTAGGATAGCAATAATAGTAATTAGTATATGTATTGCAGTCATCTGAGTATATGTGTGATGTAGATATTTCACTCATTTGCTATACTTAATGCAACGTCTACTAACCTGTACTGTGGATTGCTAATTTCTCTGTTCATTATCATGGCTTCAAACATAGGACCTTCTCGCGTCACAAATTCCACCATTCGATGAATAAGGGCAATAAGCGTTCTGTCTGTTGGCACAACCACTTTCACCACAGCACTATGCAATACCTATTCAAACACAAATACATATTGTCGTTAATTACTACGCAAACGTTTAGATTGTTATAATTTATTTCAATGATACAAATACTAATTTTCTTATTCAGTTCACTTACTCTTTCAAATTCTTCCTTTCCTTTCGGATCTGTAGGGTAAGGAGTTCCAATTGGTGGAATCTAAATTGAAAAACAAGCAATATACACATTATTTTCCCGACAGCTGCAAGATTGCAGTAATATTTTCACAGTTTAATCCGAAGGACTAACCTTATGTCTGTCTCTCTTATCTGGTTGAGCATTAAAAGGAAGTCCTGAAAGAGGAGGTGGCATCGTTAGCTCCATCATAGTAGGCGGAATGTAAATTGGATAAGCAGGTATTGGCACAGCCTTTCCCCATCCTAATTTAATCTCTGTGTTAAGAATCTCTTTTCCAGCTAAATGTCGTAGGGCTCGCTCACCGTCACGTCGTGACATAAAAGCTACAAAGCCCGACAATCGATTTCTTTGTTTCTCTTCATCTGTTCGAGGCCACATTACTTTGACACTAGCAAGTGGGCCATATTTGCCAAAAATTTCCATCAGATGTTGCTCAGATATCTGTAGGACAAGCCAAACAAAACAACTAAATTGTTCCAAAAAATAGTGGAAATAAGCGTTTTAATAAAAGTGCAAAAATAAAAACAATGCATATATAGAGACTACGCAATGAAAGAACGCCAAGCCATGAATTACAAACAAAGTAGTTTTACCAGTTTCTTTCTACCCATAAGATAAAGTTTAAACAAGTTATAATGCATACTTTACTATCCAAACAAATCGAATCCATATACTGTAAACAAGGTGGTTTAATTTTTTCGAAAAATGAGTTAAATTGATGTCATTATAAAAAACCAGCAAGCAATTAACTCTCACCTTTGTAGGAAGATTGCCCAGGTAGATATTGGTCGTATTAGGATCCCCATCATCGATGGATCCCATCCTAACATCGTCTAAAGTAACAATTGGTGATTTTCACAAAGAAACGGACCATTAATAATCAAAATACAAATCCATTTCTCTCCAAGGAAGATTTTGGTGATTAAGAAGTTTTCTGCTTCTAATCGAGAATAAGATTAGGAGAGGATAGAAAGTTTAGAAAGGAAGTAACAGCGTTTTTGGAATTTTACAATTCTTAGTTTACAAACTTAGTTAGGTTCTTGGACATTAGGTTTAATTAATCTAATATTGTACACAATACAATAAAGTGTGGTTTCGTGACGTCCCACTATCTTAGATTTTATAGAGAAAGCTTGCAAAGAACGTTTGAAATTTCTCTGCTGTCTCTCACAATGAACAGATTTTCCCTGCATTTGCAATTTTAGGAAGTAGTATTGACAACAAAGCTTATTAACCGAGTTCAAGAGAAAGTGATGCTCGCAGATCGTCCCCTGGTTTTGGAGGCAGCTTGATTACTTCTTGTAGACCCAACATAGTTTTAAGACGATGCCGTTCTTCTCTTTCTTCTTGAATTCTAATACAGAAAGCACAGATTTTATAATTCAATGTTGAATGATGGTATAAAAAATGCATTAATTATTACAAGCGAAAAATAGACAATGAATAAAAAAGTACTAATTTGAAACTTACATTTTCAGCTCTTCCTTAAAGATTTCTAAATTACTTTTCTTTTTCTCTTTCTCTCGCTTTTTCCCGAGTCTCTCAGGACGATTGTCATCATATGTTAGAATGGGCTCCGGTTTTGGAATTTCTTTCTCGAAACGCGAAGTCGGCTTGTACAACTTTCCTTTATCTTTAGTATCTTCATCTATTGCATCATAAATAGAGTCAGTTAGCATCATAAACTGGTCTTTTACCTGCAACTAAACTGAAATATTTCAAAAACAGTACACAATTCTTACGTTTCTTCCCTGCTTCGTAAGTGCCTGCTTTGATCCAAACTTTACTGGACGGCTTTCCACTGGAATTTTCTTGAAATACAGCTACATATTCTTCAAACGCTTGTGCCGCTGCCTGCTCATCCTGCTTTTTCCTATGATCTTCAGATTCCTTTTTAGACATCACCTTCTTCCCCGCCGGGGGAAATTGAAAAGCCTTCATTTTTACGTCGTTTTAATCGCTCTAAAGAACAATACAATAGAAAACAAATATTCATAATAATAATGGACCTCCAAACACATTCACAATTTTCAAAATTTCAATCGCACAGTGTATTGTATTATGTACCATTCAATAAAAATTCTCTTTCATTTTTGACGTACCTGCTTATTTGCTAAAAATCACAGCACACCACGCGCACCTTCTCAGGTCAGCAATTCAAAAGTATTACGCAGTTGATTTTTTGTATTTACGTTTATCACACAAAACAAACATTGCAAAGGGCCCTTCTTCTCTTCATCAAAAATCAAGTGACAATTACGTTTCTAAAACTTTTAAGCAGTCACGCAAAAGTGATAAAAATATCTTAAAACAGTCTCACCAATTCAAAAATTAGTGCTTTTTCTGAACAGATTATGATTAGTCTAATGCAGAGCACTAAAATATGTGTATCAAAAACTAAATATATAAAGTGCTTGGCAGCTCTCTTCTCGCTGTTAGTAAGTGTGTGTGTGGTGCGGTCACTTTTTGAAGAACATACTTACGCTGGTGCTGTTGTGTTACGTTGTACTACAACACTGTTCAGCACAGCATAGCCGCGGAGGCCGGATGGCCTGTCTATACAAATACAGGATAGATGTATTGCATAATGTATCCTTTTTGCCTTTTTGTTGCATTGATACGCTCAATATAGTACAAAACGTAATGAACTCCCGACATTCTTAATCATACATACCTATGAATGTAGATACAAAAATCGAAGAAGTACAGTGCAGTGTGTGTGGAGTGAGTTGAGTAGTCGTAGTGCCTTGCCAAACTGCATGTCTATTGTCTATACATATAGAGGTAATTGTGTACATTCCTGTATAAAAAGAACTAAAAATTGCTATTGGATATCATGGGATTGGCACCTCCCAACGCACACTCAAGTCTATTGCCCGCTTGTTTTTTAAATACCGGATGGATTATTGTTGCTTTTGGTGGTTTTGAAATTCTGAAAACTTTAAATACTGCCAGTGCCACTGTCAAAGAGTTGTAAATAAATTATTTTTTTTTAAATTTCAGCACAGAATTGGTCAAAGGAATGTATGTTTGTTGATCTTGATCTTTTTTTGGACCTGGTTTCACTTCCTGTAAGTGATAATTAGGTGTACAACTCACTCAAACTATATTTGACTGAAAGAGTTTTCGAGATGTTTGTATAATATTTTTTAATTTTTTTCCCCAGAAGGAATTATATCTCCCAAGAAGATTAATTGATTATCAACTATGGCCGCCAGAGAAATAAGTACAAAAGAGAAATTGCTGGCTCTTATTGACGATGTAGAGACAATTTCAAAGTAAGCTTACCTTCAACCTTAATCTTGATTTTATATTATTATAAATCACCATTAATCTATTTAACAATTATCTCTAAAAGGATAACCTTATTACAATGTTGACTGTTTCATTTTTCTAGGGAATTGTTAGAAACTACGATAGCCCCTAAACACGAAAAACTATCTCACGCAGAACAGACACAACTTATTCAACTCATGATGACTAAAAACGACGATTTAAAAGACACTCTTCAGGTAAATCATTTCTGTAACTTATAAAATAATTTTTCTTTTCATTAGTCACTGTGTTTTATGATTACATGTATTAAAGTTACAATTTATAAGCATAACCATTGGTTAGTACAAATATTTTTCAATACCTATTGAATGTTATCCTTTTAGCTTGCACAAGATCAAGCGGAAATCGATCAAAAAATGATTGAGCTGCAAGCAGAAGTTTCGAGACATGATCAAGATATTCAAATGCTTCAAAAACATTTAAAAGAAGCCGAGACATTGCTGTCTACAGCTCTATATCAAGCAAAGCAAAAACTCGACCAGATTACTAAAGCTCAAATGCACTCAGTGGGGTCAGAAGACTTAATTAGGTTTGCACACCGAATTTCATCTACAAATGCTGTTGCCGCCCCTGCAAATTGGCAGCCTGGAGATCAAAGAAAACCGTATCCGACGGATTTTGAAATGCGAATGGGTCTTTTGGCCCGTTTAAGTGATTCACCTATCCATCAACTATTGGATTCCATGCCAAGGGAAAATATAAACAGTAATGCAAACAACTTGGGGAACCCCTTTCCACCTTGGCATCCTCATTCTCACCATTCTTCCGGCCAAACTCCTGATCATTCCTCCTCAACGACGGGGATATTTCATCCCCCACCTCACTCATCATCTCCAGCTATGGGAATTGATCCCTCCACTAGAAATCATGAAGATGTAGAAGTTATGAGTACAGATTCTTCTAGCTCCAGTTCAAGTGATTCTCAGTAACTACCTTTGATTATGGTTTCTATTATAATGTAAATATTATAGGTAATTGTATAGTTTCCTATGTTAATTAGTTACTCTGTGTATCATGTATTTCTTATATTTTCCGTATACGCATACGGTAGCTACGTCCGTAATACCGATTTTTTAAGTTCTATTTTCTGCAACCTGTATGCATGATGTGTGACAGCAGCATTCGTTGTTTATGAAGTCTATGGAATATGTGGACTATGTAGTTATTTAAAATGCCTTTAATCATGATCATGTTTGTAATGTGCAAAGAAATATTGAAACATCAAGTTTCACACTGAATAAGAACTACTATTATTAGAGATTACTAGTGTACAGCCTTAATTAATAAATGCGGTTTTCAGTAGACAATAATAACGGCTTTTCACGTTCCGCTCCTACAGTAAAGGGTGTTCTAAACAATGTAGTATTGGATTTCGTTTATTTGATTTTCCATTGTACATGTGAATGCTTAAAATCAAATAGATGTGCCAATAATTGTAACAAGAGAAGACAACTTCTGTAAGAAATTAACAAGGTCAATAATAGTAACTAGAGAGGTGTTGTATTGTTATTATAAGCATGCAAAAAGATATATAGTTTGATGAAAGAGTACAAGGGAAAGCATATAGAACAATTACATAGAATAGTTTGGAAGATCTGTTGATTATTTACATGCAATAGATTGTAATTTTGAAGTTAGTTTAAGATGTAGTAAAGAATGAATGAGTGAAACGATCTTGACAAAAACAAACATAAACAGAGAAATCAGACATGCACAGATACTATATATACATCAACACATTTCAAAGATGTATATTATTCTTTTGGTGGTGGCAACGGCTTGCAGAGCTTGGCTTGGGCCTCTCCCACACAGTTACCAAAGAACGCAGCCAGAGCGCAAGCATCCAAACCGGCCTTTTTCTCTGTTGGAAAAGAGTTCACAATATGAGATTTTCAATGAAAACTCTTTTTAAGCATTATTCAGATTAATATTTGAATTCTCAGTCTACCTGCATCATCAAAGCATTTGTTAGTAATCCCATCGATTTTTCCCTTGAATTCTGCGTCTTTTTTGTCGAGAAGCATGGATTCAGCATCAGCTAATATAGCTTCTTTGTCCAGTTTTCCATCCTTCATCTGTAATGAAAATATTTTTGTCATTTTCGAAATTATTTAAAATCATAGTATTTTGAAAGAAGAAATGCAAAGGAAATACTCACCAATTTCAAGTCCTCCAAGACGCATTTAGTAAGGCACTAAATAATTGATATTCAAAAATATTATAATTATTATATGCAAATTACGTAGGTACGATGACAATGCAATGGTGTACATTTTAGTGCACCGACAGGGATTATGTAATGAATATACATGTATAGTACATAGTAATATATAGAATAGAAATTGAATATTATAACTATGTTCTTTCTCACCTTGGCTTTTTCGGCATCTTCCTCCTTATCAGTCAAACCGAGTTGCTTCTTGCATGTCTCAATTGTGTCTGTGTGGGTCTTATCGTCAGTTGGCTTAGTAAACTTGGTTGAGCAGTCAATTTGTTCTTCTCCTAAGCAGGCAGCTACAAGAGCCAAAAGCCCGACAACTTTAAGGAGGGTATTCATTTTACTTAAGGAAGTTTGGTATTAACCTGGTAGTTACAGAGAAGATGAGTAGGTGAACTGTGTTCTTGAAGTCAGTGAATTTGAGAGTGATTTACTTGAGCAGTTTCTGCCTCTTATATAGGTGCCTTCCCTCACGTCCAAGACTACATACATACATGCCACAAATTAAAAGGACTTTAATGATGTCCTACATTTAGGTCTCAGTAGCCCTAATGAGTTTGTTTGGCTCATTTCGAAGTGAGTCATATATAATATACACATATAGTACATCCCACACATCGGTTAGTTGCATTACAGCCACTTGCTCGTATAATGTGCGATGATGTAACGCTATTTTTGGGAAGTACATATAGTTTTCTGCTCAAGTACCTTTTGGCCTAATTAGTCTACGTGTGACACTAATTAAGGCACCGACGGACGCTACTTTGGGCTAATGTGGTATAAGCTCTGTGTAATATTACCTTTGCATACACTGCAATTTGCCATATATTAATAGTTTTAGGAGCGATAATGATACGGATTGAAAATGTTCTTTTGCTTTGGACACTTGGATCAACTCTCTATATAAGCTTTAATGTGCGGAAACGTTTATTGTGAATTTGTATGGAAATGGAAATTAACTTAGATATTATGTATATGCTAATTACTCTTTCAACAATTTGTTGACGCATAATTAATTAGTGATGTTTATGACAAGGCTGTATAGGTCATTTACGGATTGAAATGCGTCTTTATTAGCAATCTTTGTTTACAAAGGATTTGATTATAGTAATAGAGCTATTACTTTAAATGAGTATTCATAAGTAACACCCGAATTCCCATAATATTGCTTTTTTGGAAAATTGTAGAAAATATTCAATGATAAGACGGACAGGACAGGATTTTTGGCTGCCTTTGGAAAAAAGATGCTTTTGTGAGAAATTGAGATTAAGATAACACAAATTAATGAGAATGACTAACCAGTCATCAATAATCCATGTTAGGTATAAATGTGGTAAACAAGGTTCAATTATAGTATAACAACTGTTATTTATTATTGATATATGCATAAAATACAAATACTTATGTGTAATCCACTAAATCATTCTCTAGCTCATTTATATCCAAACTCTTTCTTATCATTTTTTTAAGAACTTGAACTGAGTTCATGTCGCGTGCAGCAGAAATAGGAATTATACGATCGAAATTCATTACTGAATCAGGTTGAAACTCTTGTGGTAATGATTCTATGAAATTGAGATATCTGTCTTCATCATTCAATATATCTCTGATTTCATCAATAATTGGATAAGAATCAGGTAAATCGGATTTGTTCAAAGCAAGGATAGCAGGTTTTTCAGTTAAGTCTGGTAGATAGAGCTCTAGCTCTTTGTTCAGGAGGACTATTGTTTCTAGAGCAGTTCTGTGAGGATACTTAGGTCCTAGTTGAAATCCATGAATATCTACTACAAAAAGAAGGACTAAAGTTCTTTCTACATGCTTTAAAAATTTGTGGCCCATTCCCATATTGGCATGAGCTCCCTCAATAAGTCCAGGTAAGTCGGCTAAAGTTATTGTTCTTGAATCTGGAAATTCAATTACTCCAACATTAGGTCTTATGGTTGTGAATGGGTATCCTGCGATTCTAGGTCTAGCCCTAGACATTGCCTTAAGCAGCGTTGACTTTCCAGCATTGGGGAACCCGACAAATCCAACATCCGCAATGAGTTTTAGGTCTAAAGTAACTACGTGCGATTGGCCCTTTTGTGCACAGTAACCGTTAAGTTCACCACCACCGTCTCCTCCTCTAGCCACCACAACCCGCTCATCAGGTAGGTTAACTTCTCCAATTTTATGTCCTTCTTCGGAAACTACAGATATTCCAAGTGGGACTGGTACAATTAACTGTTTTCCTTGATCTCCAAAGGGGCAGAAAAGTCTCGCATCTGCACCAGCACCGGCTGCGAATCGACGAGATGGAAATTTTGAAACCACATCTTTCAGAGTCATATCCTTTTTGCCAACCACTAAAACGTCCCCTCCTTTGCCTCCTATCCCACCTCTTTGAGGGTACCCCTGTCCCCCAGGTCCCCCTTTAACGTGGATTCGCAAAGTATCGAAAAAATAAGAGACATTTCTGCGCAATGGTTTCCTTGCTTTTCCTGCTGAACTGGATTCCAAACGAAACTGCGTCAAATAGCTGGACTTTTTCAGAAGTTTATTTAGGGGATGGCTTGATCTCAAGATAGGTGTTTGTGCTGTCAAAATAGACATTTTTCAGTTTCCAGCTCTACTGTCAGCAAATTGTTGTTGACTGGTTTCGAATCTTTAAAGACCTAGAATCCAAAATAAACAAAATGTCACGATAAGGTTACTGCTACCATAATATAAAATGTGTGCAAAACTGAAGGTTAATGAGTTCTTTCTATAAAATGTGTAACTTTTCTGTGTTAATAAAATGTGTAACTTGTTAACCTGTTTTACGAGCATGAGTATTAAAAACATCTTATATACCTTTGACGTTTCCCGACATCTGGCATCCAACGATTAAAGTCCTAATCAATCACTACCAAAAGTCATGCTAACAATTAAATGGTTGTCCTTAATTTTAATAGTCTTGTATTCATTTAACTATACTGTATTTAACGCAATATCCACGAGCTAACCTATTTTTAGTTTTTTTCTGAAAAAGACTTCATATACTTTTTGCGTACTCAATTCACAATGTGCATTAAAAATAGCGCCGCTACAGATTGAACCAAGGACGAAGCCAAGAAAAGAGACGTTTATTTGCAAACTCAGGGACCGTCTAGCAAGGTGTTGTGAATTGATACAAACTAGCTATCTATAACTTTCAACTCAGCATACTCATAATTTTACTAACCTAGTAATGGCTAGCAAATGCGTGAAGACCTATAAAAAGCATTAAATGAAATTGTGAATTTAACCAGATTAAGAGAATGCATAGTCAAGAGCCTAAATCAGTGGATGATCAGTACTACTCACATGACTTGAGAAATTAGAGACTATATAAAAATAGAGAGTATAGCAATAATTTTCACCAGCTATGCCCGTTCAATGCGATTCCATTTATAAACGTGAGATTAAAGTACGAGCATTTTATTACTTTTTTTCTATTTTCAGATATTGTAATTATGTTGGCTTCTCACATAAATACATGGCATGGCTATACCGTACCCTAATTGAAACAGTCCATAATGGTCTAATTATTATTAGTTACTATAATACATGCAAACATAAATTGTAGAAAATTATTAATTACTGTTACTGATTATATCCCTGCACGGACATTAGACTATGCGGGCGAAAGGACGAATAAGATGATGGGAGTGTCGATTGCGGGACAGCAGGACTAGTAAAAGCGTCCTTAAGTAATCCATGCAAATCAATAGCGTATAAGAGTAATCAAGAGCTCTAAACAAAAGTATATCAAAGGAAGAATCAAGCATGTTTGTCATTGTCAGTGACCGATAAAAGCTAAAAATTAACGTGACTTTTACAAAGAGACAGGATGCATTTTTTATGTATTACCCACTCGTTGTTAGGTATAAAGTGCCAGGCAGATAGTAGATATGCTTAAATATTATCTGTAAAATTACACAATTCGATCCGTGTATTTATAGCAGTCATTTATTTGTATAGCTACGAATAGCTGAGTATGGGGCGAAAGTGAAGGTATATTTACTCACAAAAGATTTGTGTAGTAGTAGTAGAAAATGAGACAGTTTTGCCGATATTCCTGTTTCCATACACTTTTCACTTGCACAGCATTGTTTGATACGTCAATGTACGCAGACAATCAGAGCTCCAGCTTTTGACAGGATACTCCTATTGAAAAATACTCCAGGAAAATAATGCCCTTAGCTAGAATACATATTTTGCGTGCTTTTTCCAGCCGACGGACGCTTTCACGCTTTCCTTCTGCTCCTGCAGCATGCTCCTTCCAACTTCCATTTCCTCTATATAGCACTTGGCAGAATACTCTAGTGCTCCACATATATACATTCCAGTCTAGAACTATAATTTAAGTCAAAACACAGGGATCTTAAACCTTGAAGTTTGTCCTTGTACTTGTCTGTAGTAGTTCTTCCATATATTATTATAATGGGTAGGTATATGATAACGGCAAATTCATCACGGCATGAAAAAGGCTGCCTTTTTGGGAGGAAAAAGGCAAAACGGCGCCTTTTTGACTTTTTGCTGCCTTTTTGACTT
>JAAAYG020008873.1:7597-65777 GCA_009936455.2 Tomocerus minor | reverse complement strand
TAGTTTAGTAATTGCTCGCTGTTTAAGTTAATTCAGTTTTAATTGGGAGAACTTCCTGTGAAACAAGGTAATATGAAAAAGTTACTGTTAAGTTGCGTATTATTTTGATGATCGAAGTTCTGTTTAATTACCAGAGTCCCATTTTTCAATAAAATCGCTTTCCAAAAATATAAAAAGGTATTTCATTTAATTCTTTATCATGTTCAGTGTTCAGTAGGAATATGTACAACAGTACCACTCATTTTCATAAGATTAGACAGCCCATAAAGAAATGCGTAAACAATATTGATATAGGATATAATTATTTGGAAGTAATGCTTAATTGTTTGAGGGAGGCATATGTGGCAAATAGTTTTTGGGAAACTAAAGACAGGCTGTCATGCTATATATATTTAAATGTGGCTTGTTTGGGGTGGGGTGTATAACCACGGAACATGTATTTTGGCGGAATAAATGTAGTGATTTATTCCGCCAAAACTACCATCAAAATAATATCGAGGTAATCGGACTTATGATAGGGTCTGGAGGAACAATAGTATTTTTCGAAATATTCCGAAACAAATTAAATATTCCATAGGAAACGGTCCACAGTATTGTATTGGGCTATAAAGCAGTTTACATTCTATAGAAGTAGTCTCTAATATTTTATACCAGGCAAAATATATAATTCTTGATAGAAGCTGTGGGGAAAAATTACCACGGTGGTAAAATTACCACGGTGGTAAAATTACCACGGAGGTAAAATTACCACGGTGGTAAAATTACCACGGAGGTAAAATTACCACGGTGGTAAAATTACCACGGTGGTAAAATTACCACGGTGGTAAAATTACCACGGAGGTAAAATTACCACGGTGGTAAAATTACCACGGAGGTAAAATTACCACGGAGGTAAAATTACCACGGAGGTAAAAATATTAGAGACTGCTTGTACTAAATTAAAACTATTTCCACCACCCTGCATAACTATTTTCATAAAAACAACCATAATTTCCAGTTACTCTTATTTGTTTCATATGGTTCCAAATTAAAAAATTGTGTCGGCGAGATATATGTTTTTTTGAACACAGGTCCTCAATTATTAAAATTATACTCCCCTACTTATTTTTTTATGCGAATATTTTTTCGTTCAAATAGCGTATGTAGCGTGCTTTTACTTATTAAATACTGTATTTTTGTAAATCATAAGCGCGTGATAGTGATCAGTGAAAATAAAGTCGGTGTAGCGTCATTATACTATAATTATAGGCTGTTTGACTGGTTGGATTGGATATTTTTGTTTGTAGTCTCCGTTGTAATAAATACAATACTTAACTGTGAGAATTTATTTTACTATGTTGGCTATTAAATAAAGTTTTTCAGATAGTTGTTAAAAAACAAGTTTAGTTTAAAGTTCTGGAAGAGCTATTTAATCTATGTACTAATGTAAATAAGCCTTCGAAGCCTAGACGAATTGTATGGAACAGTTTCATTGCAGGCAGGGTGTATAGTTTCGTGTTTTTGTAGCTTGCATGCAGAATACAGAGCAATAGTACGCCAAAATTTCTAGAAACTGGAATTGTTATTTCGTTGAAATTAATAAAATTAAGGTATAACTGATCGATAAAACAAAAAATGACAAATGCTTAATTACGAACGTACAAAACAAATACGTTACTATGCGTGTATTGTTTGTATGAATGATATTGTCATGTTTGCCATCATTAACGTGAGGTACGGTATGTGATTATGTGAACGTCATTGCAAGTAAAAATGAAGTCTTATAACAGCATATGTATGATATATGTATATATTTATATGCATGACAAGGGTGGACCGGGTGGCAACTTGCTACAATATTATTTTTCCTATCGTTTTTGCACTTAAAAGAAAATGAAGTTCTGTTCTGTCTATCATGCAATGCATATTACCTGCATGATATTGCCAATTTCTTCGTACATTAAGAACACAAAACGGTCCATGGTCCCATCTTATGTAGTTAGGATTAGAAGGAGTGTGCATGAGATGAGACATAAGAAACTATTCTTCCATTGATAATTATGGGAGCTTTTTGCTTGCATTTGGAATTTCCATCGTTTTATGGTAAGTCCTTTATTTAAAAAGTGTTAAGACTAGAACGAATATTATAGTGTGCAATCTACGTACCAACCAGAGAAGTGATAATTATAATATGCATGCGAATCTACACGTCTATAATACATAAAATACACTACCTGCTGCTGGATCATAAAACATATATCATAATATAATCTTAGGCAGGTATATGGAATGTGTGTATTATAGAGCTTATAGCTTAACCTGTTTCAGTTTTCGATGATGCTATCGACGTGAAGTGTATAAACTCCCACGAGAAAGTCTAAAAAAAGTTTCTTAAAAATAATTTTACTCGCTCGGCTACTGAAAATTCGACCAACGTACTTACATACGCATATTCTCGGCTTAGTAAAAATAGAAAACCCATGCAGTTGATAGCCATTGCCTTACTGCTCAATCTCTCCCGTGTCTCTTGAACTGATTGTCCATTGTTTTTCCATCCTCGTAAACATGGATTTTCCTACTTCTAGCAAAGCTTTGTTCTGTCGTGGGAAAATGAGATTTATAATAAGTTGTTATGTCATACAGGTATGCAGACTATATAATACAAATTGTAAATAGTATTAGAGAAAATCCTATATGATGTGACTTTATCTGGAGCCTGGTGATGTAACATTATTACGATTATGACTCTATGACTTTACACTCCTATTTAAAATACAGATTTGTCTCAAACATGAAATTGTAATATTTATTATTACGACGCAACCCAGTTGCCAGCATACATGGGATAAAATTATTGGTTGTGGAATAAATTGTTTTTTACAATAGCAATCTATACACCAATAATTCTATCATTATTGCAAAGGAGCACAAGCACAATATTACTTTTATTATAGAAAGCTTTACATGAAGGTGCTGCTGCTCCTGTGGTATAAAACGCTATTTATTTTGTACGACAATTAGAAAAGTTCTTCATCATGGAAAGAACCACTGCTTCAATTGCTTCAATTGCCCAGAACACGTAAATACGCACATACAGGTATTGCATAATAGGATTAATAGGCAACACCATTTATAAGATGAGATTATTTTATTTCTAATGTAATATCTATATAATAACTTATTTTATTTGCACTATTATTACACTCGTTTGTAGACTCGGATACAAGTAGTGTCCTTTGCTTTAAGTGTGATAACCATTTCGTCTCCTGTAAATTCTCTTATATCTTCCATAAATTCTTCAGTTTGTAAATCTTGAATTAAATGGACAAGTCTGTTTCCCTCAATGAAAATGGTTGACTTGCATTTTCTTCCACTGCCATCAACATGATCTGATATAAAATCTTCCCCAGATTTGAATTTCACCTCGACTGATTTGAACGGTACTGATGTCTTTAGAGTCCATTCTATTCCGTCGAATTTTATTTCTGTCACAGGCTTTGCCGAAGTAATAAACTTCCGAAATAAGTAATTCACACCCGCTGCTTTCAGATATTCTTCGAAATTATCGCTGCTGTATAGAGTATATTTTCCAGGCAACAAAGATTCTGCCATTGCTGTTTATAAGAAAACGATTGGGATCAATGATCTTTCATGTTAACGTTACAATGATCATGTCATCATTGATTTTATTAAATATTTTGTATGCTCCTTAGACATACGTATATAATCTTCCATGCATATACTTTATAGTCTGCTTTATAGCGTGCATGTATGCATGGAAGACTTATTGTATTTTCGAAGTAGTAAAAACTTAAATACATACATATTAGCACATTCGTGAAAAATAAAATTTTTCTCTTTACCTTGTTTTGTTTTACTGTTCAATGTAGCGAATGTTGTCCAAAATATTGTCGTCTCCTCATAAAGTATGCAGAATGCCGTTTCACCGATGTATTCAGATCAGTCAGCTATTATTATTAGAAGCAGGTCAGCCTTACAGTTGATTACTACACTTTCGCCGGAATAATTGCAAAGATATGTAATGGGATGTAGGCTCAATGATAAACTGTCAGAGATTGAACTCAAGAATTCTTAAGATGCATCCACAGTAAGGATTAACAAATACTGACAATGAATGAGAGATGAGTTGTTTTGCTAGTCATACTTATTCATACTACATACATGAGTTAAAACGGTGTCAGCTTTATTGTTTGTTGGCACCGTTCTGAGTAGATGAATACCTCTCTTCTATCTTTCTACCTGTGGGCTTAGCTCAACAGAAGTTGAATTCAGTGTCAGGGTATCTTACTTATTTATACATTCTGCAATTACCTACACTTATAAGATAGTAGGATCGTAAACGTACTAATGCATTACAATGCAGTGGTCTTGTAGAAGCGTTTGAGTAGGATATAATATCTTTGCAGTATGTAGTATGTACTTCTGATACTTTCTATATGAAGCCTCAACAAGTTAAATGTAATAGCTATGCTACTTGCACTTACGCTACGGACAGTTTGCGATACGCAATAATAAGCAGAATAAGCATAACATACCTACCAACAGCTACCCTATTGTCTTCACATTCTTCCACATCCTATTATCATCCCCAATCCCCATTACACAGGTATTCTGCTGACGCTGACCCTGAAGTATGACTAAGATTGACAACTGATATGGTCCGCATACTAATCACACTATAATACATTCATAATATTTATATCACTAGTTAAAATGGCACTAGGAATAACGATGTTCAACCAACTTTGAGAATGGCCTCCTTGTATTTAGGTATAGTATTCATACGACACATTATCTTGCAGAAAATGCAGAAGGTAGAAAAATAAACACTCATGTTAGAGTTCCTTATTCCAAAAATTCCAACTAAAGATCTTTACCTTTGCTATTTAACAATATTAATAAATTATACATCATTACCTAGTTAAATAACAATGAAAATTACATTAATTATTTATTAGTATTTCAGCAGCAATAAAAAGAAATTCGTGGATTTCGGTTTGGAATCAAATGATGGGTACTAATTTTATAAAAAGGCTAAAGGAAACCATTTCGTTTAACTTGATTGCGATATGAGGTGTATTGCGTAAATTAATCATTTCCCAGATTACTACAGATTGTTTGCTTTTTGCAAAACTACAGATATTAAACTAACAAGCAATTTTGGCGTGTGAATTACGTGGTCATTGTGAAGATTGAGGGTAGGTAAGGTATGTGTTTAGTATTTGGCAAAAAATATGACAATCATATAAACTTGATATGGATTGTTATGAATGAATTTTTCATTTAACATGTCAAAACATACACTAATACTATAGAACGGATAATAGATACGAATAGCAATAATAAAATAATAAGCATCAATATTCTATATGAATAAATACACTATTTTGTTTAGGTATTCTATATGAATGGGCCTATAAATAATTGGTTATTTATTACTATTGAATTTTTTAATAACTAAAAAATTATTATTATCGAAAGACATGATATCATCAACGTCGTTAATCAATTCAGATTATAATGTAATGGTTGGCTGATTGGTTTTATTATAGATCAAAGATTTATCCATTCAACAGCATAATACATATAATATATAGTTATGAGACGCAATGTAATACACATTTTTCGAGATTGGTCTTAACAAAATATAAGAAGCACAGATATATGTGTATCAATGATGACTGAGTAATGAAAATATTACTAGAGAACATTAATATGAATCATTCTTTAAACTCTATTTTTCTTTCTGCTTCCTGTTGCTTTGCGAGACGCGTTAGGATTTTTCTTGTCCCAATAGTTTGTAACAGTGTATCCAGTAGTAATGCCCAGCATTGCGGCTCTGGAGTAAACATCTTTAGTAGCAAAAGGAGATGTATTTGCAATATAATCTGGCCCGAGAGGATTATTTCTTTTCATGGCCATCTTACTGGGTCGCTGTTGAGGGAATCGTTGATCTTCAGTGAGCAGCGGGTTGTTTGCATGTTTTCCGCCTTTAGGCGTTGGTAATGGAAACTTCTTCCCTCGGCCTGTGATTTGAACTCGCTTAGACAAATGAATGACTTGAGTCCCATCGCTGTTATACGAGACAGACACCCGCTTTAAAGTTTTATTCCCACATGAGGGACAAAAAATTTTCGTCATTATACTTGTTGTTCGGAAACAGGCGTAGCAGCGTAGAATAAATGTCCTTAGATGCTTTATCAACATCCCTCCTGATGATATAACTTTTACTCCGGCATGTAACATAACGTTCTATGAATGAAACAAAGACAACGTCAATTAATTTTCATATTAATTACGCAAACTCAACAAGTAGTAAATGAAAGTTGTAGTTTTTTAAAATCGATTTCATTGCAGTTTTTTATCATTGCATTCATCAATTTACTTTACAGCCCAAATCTTATTACCTGCATTGCATAATCTGTAGTTAGACAGGCTACACGAATGTTCTCGGGAGTAACTTCATCGCCACATTTGTTCATTTCGGAAATTTTTTCTTTGTAATTTGCTGGAGTTATCCACCCCTCTTCGTCATCGTCTTCTTCTGATCCGCTGCCTTCATCTGCGCTTTCTTCAGCATCTTCATTATCTTCACTATCCGTTTCCTCAGCATCATTATCATTCAGTACCACAGATTCATCTGCTGCAGATAACTCGACAGCACATTCCGATGACAATGCAACTTTTTCATTGGAATCTTTTGTCAGAGCAGGTTTTCCAGAGAAAGCATTAGCATCTTCCTGTTCATTACCTAACCGGGGTCCATGGACAACAGTAATTTTTTTAACTGTCTCAGGTTCAGTTTTTAAAAAGCTGCTGGCATCAGGACCCAAGATTTCTTGCGTCAACTGATACGCAAGAGCCATTAGCTTTATATCCACAGCGGACAATGCTGGGTAGTCTCCAGTTGCCTTCGAGAATCTTGTGACTAAAAATCAAAAATATCGGCATTTAGAATTTAGAAAAAATTAAAAAGCTTTTAAATAATACTTTCCGTCCCTACGCATGTATTTTACGATACCACCCACCCAGACCCACCCACATTTAAGTAAAGGTAAAATGGTT
Organism: Tomocerus minor; assembly: GCA_009936455.2. Classification (NCBI taxonomy): domain Eukaryota; kingdom Metazoa; phylum Arthropoda; class Collembola; order Entomobryomorpha; family Tomoceridae; genus Tomocerus; species Tomocerus minor. The sequence goes on along the minus strand of JAAAYG020008873.1, from coordinate 58,712 downwards.
ACATTCGGATCGTTAACAAACTTACTAAGTTGGATAATTTCCGATGACGGTTCTTTATAATTTATTTCGAATGGAAGGAAGTTTAAGCGCTGCCGAGTAGCGCTGTCTCTTATCTCTGATGTGACTTCCGGAACCGTATAGATTTCTTCAGCCATTTCCTGTATCAAAAAAATAGAATTTAGCTAGAATGGTAGTTAATTCATATTATACACACACGCACAATGTCCTTTTTTAATGTTTTAAAAACGCATCCTTAAAGGTTTTTTCAAGCTTACGTGAAGGGGCAAATTTTTAAGGAAGGCATTTGTATCTACAACTAAATGTTTCACTTTTTCTCTGTCCATGATTATTTATTTATTTGACCTAGCGATCAAAATATAGTTTAGTTTTTCAAATTTTATTTATTTCTAACACTTTCTCCCAGCAAGTCAGAATGTTTTTGTGAACAGTAGCACATGCATGGATAATCAAAGCTTGGCGGAACTACTCAGACAATCACTCTCAACTTGATAATACATATTTGAAATGAAAGATGGCACAGAGCACCGGGTGCCCATTGTGATATTGGAATTAAAAAGATAGGATGGCATAGTGGCAATTTTTGCCTCCTCTCTTGTCCTCATCCTCATCCTCCCGCATCTCATTCACCTCCCTCATCGGCCGGCCTCATCTTATTGCATTGCATCCAGAAATCTCATCAATCTCATGACCATGACAGAAGTAGCCACAATGTTCATTTCTAATATGCAAATTGCAAACATAAATACTCGTGCATCGTGTAGTCTGCTTTCTGCATTTGCATTACTCACAATCATGGACCTTTATTAATAGTAGATCGATTTTAGGAAAATCAAGCCATACACATATGTATAATATCCAACGTGGCAAAGATTATTGCATTTGATATCACAATTGATTTTTGGTGTTGTACTGCACTCTGACTGAACTGGATATTTAGTCTTCTGCTGGACTGCTTGGAATATTTGGATTTTTCGACTGAAAGAATGGATCATATCACATTTGCATTGTACAATTTTACGATAATAAAATATCTGTATGTATTTCCTTATTTTTTTTAAAGTACACTAATCAGTTGTTCTACATAGTGAGATTGATACATTATTTTCTTACAATTGTGTCGTTTATAATATAATGCTATTTTCAACTGAGTTAATTTGTTAATGTTAATGTGTCATGTTTATAGTTCTGTGACAATAAACACAATTAGTACAAAATAAGAGAAGGTGGACCATTTTATTAATAACACTTTTTGAAGCGATCATCTAGTGACTGTCGTTTCGTAACAGACGGTTATGTAAACCTAGTAGAAGTTGGCTTTACCCTTACCATTCAATCAAATAGGAAGGAAGGCAGGGCAGATCTAGGTCTCTGCTGGGATTATTTGCTGGGTTGCTGCTGGCTGACTCGGACTCGCCTGCATGGAATAAAAGCTGCCGGGCGGAGATAGACAACAGAGATTCATGGTTTCATATGTTCAATAGCAAGTTGTATACTTATGCATACATCAGAATTCTTGTCGAGTTATATCTTAGGTATCTTGTGTAAGAGAAAATTACATTTGGTAACTCGGCTGTTCCTATCTACTACAAATCTTAAGGGAGCTAAAAGAAGAATAGGCATATGAACATCTACCTGTCCAGCCCATCCCTTGAACACATGCATGCTGTACATTCATGAATTATTATAAGACACAAAGGCAAATAAATGCGTATGCTGACTGGTTGCTTGCATGTACTATCCACAATTTTGTTGGTCTGCAGGTCTGTAGGTCTATATGTACTTAAAATGTCTTTTTATTACTAAGTTTAGAGCAGATTTAATACTAAAATATGTACATATAAGCAAACGTGCCCAGTGCACTGGTTGGTAATGATTGGTTATGCGTATATGGAAGGAACATTACATAAAAATCATCGCAATATTAAATCATGTGGTGCTTTCAGTTTTAGTTAAAAACTGTACCTAATAATAATGGTTACAATTAATTTCGATCTTCAAGCAAAATTATCCTGGTTTCATAGACATTGTTTCTATGAAGTATAATATTCACATATTAATTAGTTTTAGTATTTGTTCCTCTCTTAAAATAATGCTGTAGCGATAAATACTTTCAGAAACCAGAAATCTCTATGAATAATCTATAGCACTACCGTTTGGTACTGGTATCGTACTAGTGTGAGTGGAAAGGTTGTAGTGGAAAGGTTTACGAAAAATAAATAGACTGGACTTTGGCGAAGGTTAGTAGTAGCTGTTTTTAAATGACATTTTATTAATGTTTATATAAACTTGCTTTTTGCAAAACTACGAACAAACAATTTTGGCACATGAATTACGTGTCATTGTGAAGATTGAGAGTGGGTGAATGTATGTGTAGACTTCAATAGGTGTACAAAGAGAATGCTTTATTTATATAGTATCTGATGACTGATGATACTATGAACTTTGGGTTTCAAGTTATGCATGAGACAGTCATATGTCATGTGCTTGGACTCTGCATGTATGAATCATCATAAGTGTACTATTCATAGATTAGTGATAATTCGAAAAGATCAATCTAAGAATATTTTTGAAACAAGAGATTGATAAAAATATAATGTATATTGTAACTACTAGTATCTAAAGCATCTATCTATACCCAATGCACTGTGTAAAGCTATAGGTGTTTTTTCAACTTCCATTTCGATTTCATGCGGGCAAGACATCTGTAAGTAGCATCATACTAAAGTTAGATATCTAAATCGTAAAAAGGAAATGAGTGTTGACCATACTCGTCTAACCATTATAATAACTATAACATAGTGTATATAAGAACCTCATATATGGCACTGACAATAAGGGATCTGTGAAGAGTGCATTAATTTCTTTTCGTCTGCATGCCGTATGTACCTGGGGCCTTCATGATGTTCCTCAGGTGCCTCGGGCACTTAATTGCCATTGCCAACAACCCCAGCTAAAGCCAATCCTCCATGGCTCTACTAATACATGTAAAGAAAATTGAACAGGATGGATGGTGAAGAAAATTTTATAAGGTTGTAGATTGTATTTATTGCCTGCATGTAAATCTTGTCTATCCTTGCTCTTCTTCAATCTGTCTGTAGCTAAAAACACTGCCTAATAGTATGATATCATCAGAGCACTAGGAGTTTAGTATAAAGCAAGATGCAATAGCTTTCATTCTTGTGAAACTATAAACGAATTTAGTAAAAGTACGCAAGAAAAATATTTATTTTTCAGGTATTGTTCAGTGCATAAGGAGATGATTGACGTACAAGCCACATTTTAATCTTTCGCCAACCTGCATGCATATATAATATGCATTTATGAGGAGCAAAGATGAGACGAGCCTTACATTCACTTATATAGGTATGTTAAGAAAAGGTAGTAGAGCTTCTCCATGTGTACATAAAAGATGAGAAACTAATGCGAAGCCTATAGTAAACATGAGGATAATAGAACAGGTGAAGGCGTAAATGTAGTTCTTGATGTTTACCTGTATCTCTGTGGCATTGCGTATTGTGTTGATGCAAAGGATTGTGGTAGTAGTAGTAGTGGCAGCAACTGCCTACCTTTCTTATAGGACGGCTCTGCCCCAGGCACAACTTCAGACTTTCTTATGGATGTAAATTCCTATTTCTAGTGTAACTTCTTTTCATTGCGTTAGTATAAGAGAATATCAAGACTAGACTCTTCTGCTAGAATGAGATACACAGAAATTTTATACATTGCCATGATACTTATTAGCCAGTAGGTATGTAAAAGACTTAAACGTAAAGCTGAGAAAGCCACAACAGCAACTCTGGATGTAACAATGGTGAAGAGCAGTCTTACCAACACTTTGCAATAATAACGTAGGAGTAGGGGCTGGGACGTTAACGTATGCATCGTGTATGTACAGCTACTCGAATGGCCAAGGAATACTACCTATACTGCTACATTTGTGTGCCACGATCCTAGAAACTTACCTGTTCGACGTTCGTTCGACTTGTTACTGTTCTTACTACATTCTACCTTGTCTTTTAGTCGAGCTCTGTCTTTCAGCACTTGAAGACTATCTGAGATATGTGTTTGGTCTGTACCCGTTCTACTCCTCTCCTCTGCTTAGCACTTTGACTTCTCAGTAGTAGAAACTACGGCTGACAAATAATAATATTTACAATTTACAAAGACTTAACCCTGCCTAGCGCTTGCAGTGTCTTTTATTTCTTTTCTTGGAGAATTTTGTCCTTGCTCCTAGGAAATATTTATAGGAAGGGAGAGAGAAGATACATAGAGATACGTGTTACAGCTTTAGTGTTTACATTTAATTGAAGAGTATTCCTGTAGGAGCCCCTATACTTAGGTAGATTGTTAACTTGTGCCCTGACCGTGTACACATTACCAGCTCGTTATCTACATAGTTGCCCTCATTTTCTTTGAGACAGGAGGCTACTTTATCTAGGTATGCACTAACTTAGGACGGAGACAACTAAACCATAATAACTTAAAAGGCTAGCTGAGTAGGTAGCAATTCTTTTGTCTCTTCAATCCTCTAGCAGTGAAAGTGAAACGCTGTTAAACCGAACTGGAAAGACTGGACTTAGGTTTTAAAATAGATTGAAAAGGTGGAATACCTGTATCTCTGTAGAATTGATTTAATAGATATTTGACAGAAACACCGGAACAAATCCTGGCTCAATACAAGTAAAGGGTACCTTGCTGAGGTGACCCTATTTTCTGAAAATATGTGTCTTTGTGCTACGCCCACTTATAATCATCTTCGACAAAAGTGAAGTTATTTGCATTGGGATTAAGAAAGAGGTTCATCCACTTTTTTTCCTTAGCTCATAAGTGCTCTCGTCTCTGTCAGTTTTACCGTTTTCCTCACCATAACCAATACTAACTGTAGTAGTTGTGGTTAGCTCATTAAAAACTAGCATGGGATTAGACATTCAGTGGACCATGAAGAAAATGAAATTAAAATCAGAGCCGGTGACACGGTCACTTCCAAAATTTTCTTTCAAATACTCCAACAATACTGCACTTTTTGTTTTAGTTTTAGCTGTCAGTTTCGGATTCTTTTGTGAAGGCGTTTTGGGACAAGAGTCTTCTGGCTCTCAAGAGTGTGTATGTGGTGGTGTGCCATGTGAGAAAAACTCTACCTCATCCGATTGTCCGAATGGACGTGTGATAGCTCGGAGAGACTGTGCCTGTTGTTTTGTTTGTGCCAAACAGTTGACCGAAGAATGTAATGATAAGGATAAACCTTGCGATCAGGATTACGGGCTAGAATGTGGACAAGATCACCGTTGCACAGGTAAATAAACCAAATTAAAATTTTCATACCATTCCTTGCAGGAGAAGAAAGAATCGATCGTCTTTGTTCTTTACAGGCTCGTCTCATCATCATTAGATACTTTACACACTAGTTTAATGAATATTAACAACATAATTTAGCACTTTCCTTTCGTTTTTTCATGAGATTAATACTTTTTCAAAGTAATGCCCCAACACATGCAATCTACCTATGCTTTGTATCAATCTATACTATGATGAATCATTGTAGAAGAAGGATCACTGCTTTAGTGCAAAGTGAAGAGTGTTTATAGACTGTTCATATGCGAAATAAAATGTAGTTATAATAGTATTATCTTCAGACAATTCTCTATCTCTAATAAGTTCGTGCCAAACAAAAGAACGCATAAACTTTTCGTTTCTCTTAGGTAGGTACTCACGTATTCATTATTCAGTTAGAATTCATTGGGGCAGAAATCGTATAAAATATAGAAATCAAAAACTTGTAATTAACTCTACTGCTATAAAAGTATATAATCATCACGGCTGCTAGCATTACATCCGGACTACTCCGGATGAGTTGACTGCAACAGAGTAAGCATGTGCCGCACATTTAGGTACATATCTATAGTAAAATAACATTTCATTACGAATGACTTGAGGAGTGCGTGCACTGTGCACATGTAGCTAACTATATAGTGATTGACGATTTTCCTCATAATATATTTACGACTTGCGAACCAATTTACCTATACCAAAATTTACTACAGTACGTTTACCTTTAGTTAATTGCATTTGCTATAAAATAGGCAATAGCGTATAATGTCAATTTAGATAAGTCGAAGATAGACCATTGCTTTCCTTATACCAGTCATTTTCATTTTCCTCAGAAATAATATCCTATTGTCCGACGGAATATTCATAATTCATATGATAATAGCCGGCAAAGTGTTCCGTTGTGCAAAACGAATTGATAAACAGAATTACATCCACACACAACACTGACCAACTCAATTATTTATTTATGAGCCCGTAGGTTCATTTCTAAACTTCACAATCACTGTATGCATTCAAAGTATTCAACAAATAGACAGTTATTTTTACAGCTTATCATCATTCGATGCATATCGACGTAAGGAAGACTTTATTAGTTTTGAGTGAAATAATCTTCTACCTATTGGTTAGATCACGGTACATGTTACTTCCCCCCCCCCTCTGGGGAGACAGATGCGCCATAGTCAAAATAACAAAGAATTTGGGCCCAAGGTTTCTTTTTTTTAAATCGATTAAATTTTGGGTACGATTTAGTAATTTGAGTAATTTTTACCATAATGCATTATATATCTTTTAAAACCAAAATAATAATATCTATTGAATATACAATTGAAATGTGTTGGCTGTTACTTTTAGACTTTTAGATTAAGCTGGTAAAACATATTTTTCAGTTTGATCTGCTTTGTCGGTTTCTTCCGTTATTTAAAATGCTGCAAAAATTTGGTCAATATTTACTATGTAGATGCATGAGAATAGTCCTAGGTTAAAATTTAAACTCCTAGGTATATCACAACCAACATTTAAATTTCCAACTTACCTACTTTGCTTTTAAAGACAAAGCAAGTGTTCAGGTATGTATATTTGTGTGCATAAAAATGATACAGAACATAAAGCGAGCAAAAGTGTGAGAAAATATTTTTTAAAGAGTAAAGCTATGAGTAAAATTGTAGCTTCACCTGCCCCCAATAGCGTACATACTGCAATGCAATAGTGCATATCATCTATAGTCCGTCTAGTATATCTTAAGTAAATAACTTAACATATATATGCATGCACCTACAATTTGACTTATTCCCACTGTTTTTTCTCCTTGTGAACTCAAAGGTAGGCGACCATTGTATCCATTAGTCTCAATTTAATACAGAATCGAATTCTACATTAGAAAATACTCAAGAAAAAATTCCCTCGCTTTTATTATTGTTATTTGCAAAATTAATGACAGGGGATTCTTTTTTCTTAAACTCAAGTAAAGTGATGAGACAACTTCCTCGCCTGTGGCTGAAACTAAGTGCAACTAGACAAGTGCTGCAAGCAAGTGTGTATCTCTCCCTACTTTTTTTTTAGCTTTTTAACACCCTCTTCCTTTCCGTCCTCGTTATAAACTCCATTCTGCTATACAGCACAAGTGAGCAATAAGTAATTTTACCTATTAGTTGTAAATATAGTATAAAGTTGATACCCTTAAAAATGTCAGAGTAAACTATATACGCTATATTATTGTTATCATGTACATAATATATGTTAAGTGGGTAAAGCAAGTGAATATAGTATATTCATGGAAAATTATGCGGTTATGCTACAGTGTAATGGAACCCCAAAGTTGGTTTTTGTAACTAAAGAATAAACCAAGGTTTATGACATATGACACATGAAGTGGTATATGTTAGAGTGCAAATATACTTTGTAGCTGTATCAATATTTTACATGATATAGAATACTATATGATACAGTAGGGTAAGTTTACTATACGGGTAAATAACAGATTCTTAAGTACTTACCAAAAGGAAGGAAAGGAACCGTCATGGGAAACTCGAATTGGCGAACAAACGTTCCTTACACATAATCCCTCTTTCTTTGTAGTGTTTTTTGTGGGATGAAGCAGTTTAGCTTAGGTTGGGCGTATTGTCAACGGTCAGCGTTTGAAGGCGGTGAAATGGAATATATCTGACTTTTTTGCATTATTTACTTATTCCACTGTATAGAATGAACTTTACCTGTGTAGAATCCAAGCGAATGATATTTATCCAATTCAAAGACGAATGACATAGCTATTAATGCTAAGATTGGACTGCTAAATAGTTAAATACATACGGATACACCTTTGAATTAGAGTATCAATCGGAAAGTACTATGAATTTGCATGGTTGGACTAATGATGAATAGGAGAATAAAGAGGAATTGAAATCTGAACGTTTGGAATTGTTGGGTTTGTACGCTTAAGTAATTATATAGAATGAATAGGAGACGGATTCTGTGAAGAAGCGAATGTCCTTTTCGTCAATTGTTGTAACGAAAGCGTGGCACGGTGGTCCACATTTATTGTTGGCCATAGAATTTCTCCTTTGCTTAGTATCGTGAAGAATGTGAGACACAGCATGAGTCAGACACAAGCAGAACACTCGTATCGAGTCATACTACCGTGACATTTCAGCACAATTAACAGTCACTTTGTGTACTGTGCTCATGCTCTGGTCAACTCAAATCCAAGCCAAGATAAGCAAAGGCAACGCAATAGACTCCTTACTCCTTAGGTATTAAAACACATTTACGATATTTGTTTCTGCAATAACGGCTACAGAATTCCCACTTACGTGGTTAAGTAAAAAAGAAAGGTGAATGTTGAGTCTATAACTTTATTGTGATGTATGTTATGTTGCAGTCCATTGCAATAGTAAACTGCACTGCTCCTATATAATTATACCTATTAGCATTAAAACAAAAGCAGTCTGAGTTAGTTGGACTGTTGGCATCAGGTTATCAGAATAGATATTATCATCTCATATCACTCTTGGCACATTGTTGTTTACCTTTGGTAGGTTATGCTAGAAAAATTGCTGTGGTGTCAATTGGATATGCGATAGGTGGATAATTATTTTATTGAAGCATAAATGTATCAACTTATATAATTCCACCTGCATACAGATGATATTTATATGTGATAAGCATCAAGCGTGCATAATATCTCACAAAGTTCATGTGTGGCTCATACATGTGAAGTAGAATATTTGATGACACAGACACACATCTTATATCATGCCTGAAGAAATATGAAATTGTCCCATGATGGGAGTTAGAGTGAAGTTAAAGGGTCATCGTCATCCCATCGTATGGTAACCATTAAGTCATTATTCAATAGTTATGTTCTTTAGATTAGCTAATGTCTACTTTGAGGTACACTCATATTCAATATATTGCATAGTACTTATACTAACATTGTATAATATGGAATTACATGAAGTTGATTTTTAACTCTTGATAACAATTAATAACATACGAAAATTCCCAAATGATTTACTCAGCAGTAACAATACTAACAACTGTAGGAATAAGAATATTTTCATACCCTCAAGTACTAATTAGTATTGCGTGAATATATTTTCCTATACATAAACATAGTATATACACTACATGTAGGTATATACATGCTACTTGACTTGTCTGTCTATCTGTTGATAAACAGATTTGCGTTTTATTATTACTTTTCTTCACTGTTAAATATGACTGGCATGACGCTTTTTCTTTGATGTGCAGTGCCAAATTAATAAGATAAGATGTAGAATAATTTGCAGAGCATTAGCATTAGAATGTTACAAGGAGTACAAAGGATTTTGCATGCACCGTAGGGAAACATTGATATAATTATTTCATTTTTGCAATAAACTGTTAATAAACTGAAAAATAATGGCTTCATTAGATTCAACAAAAGCTTTTGATATTAAAGTGCATTGTAACAACTTGCCAGTTAATAATACGTACTTAGGCCAACTATTTGACTGGTAATTGAGGATATTAAAAAGAAATTGCAAGGATAGTTACATTATATATAAAATAGTTTAACCTTTTTTTAAATTCGCACATTAGAGATACAAGAACAGCACAGCAGTAGAAGTCTCAAAACTAATTTCCTTTCCTCATTAAGAGTATATAGTTAATCTCATGGATTTGGCAGAGCGTGCTGATATGATAGTTATATAGTCAGAGGCGGTCATGACATGACTTGATTGAATGACTTGAAAGACTTGACGTGCCTATGACACTTCAGGTGAGAGTCAGTTTTGCTCAGCTTTGATTCTCTGTTCTTCATCTAGCAATTTAGTGAAGGGAAAAATACACTTTTCATTATTTCATTACATTCCCATTCTAATCTTCTTTGAGACAAGTGCAGGATCCAATCACAGAAAATCATTATAATTGCTAGCATAGCGAGGAGACGAGCTCTGATGTTTGCTGTATTGTATCCTTCAGGGGAATCTTTACAGGAGCTCGTTTCATTGCATGTATAACTAATGTACATGGATAGCTCACCAATCCTTTTCAACTTTTGCTCCTCTGTCTTTTCTAGCTACAAATTAGCTTGAGGTGTTGATGATAACAGAAGAGTTCACGATTACACTCTTATATTTTATGACTATCAACTGGTACAAGATCAGAAGGGCAGTGCATTTCATAGTACATGCACCTATTGCATTATTTTCTTCAAAATTTAATATCTCAATCTCCAATTGCATGACATGATGAGTCTGTATGCAAAATTAGATGCTATTTCATTTCGTCAATTAAATGTGTTTGAATTAGTTAGTATAGAATTTGACGCTGTATAGTCAACATATCTGGTATAGTCAACATATCTGGTATATATTGCAATATGCTTCGTTCGACATTACCTTTAAGTCGATAATAAATCCTCATTAATTTTTGCAATAAGATTGCATTACTTGAATGCTGAAAGAGCATTCATGCATGCAGGTATCCTCATTTAAATGAGTAAGGTGACTTTGAATTAATTGAACCTCTCTGAATAGATAGTGACGGGTAGTTTATAGAATTAATGCATAAAAAAGACCAGCGGCAAGAGTAGGACAACAGGACAGATGAAAGAACTCATGATATTAAATAACTAGCAATGAGCAAAGTGTTCAATTCAACTGCACATTCTACTTTCATTTTTATGCATCAAGATCATGTTTCATGATGTTTGCCTTCATCTAATCGACTACTGACGTTCTGTCTTCAACTTACCCTCCTTAAATTCTCTACCTTTTTCTGTTCCTCTTTTAAGAGTCTTTTACCAACTTCCATCCAACTGACAACTGCTTTTGTGGAGCCTGACTAATATTATGGAAGTTTCCAAACACAATGCAACTAGCTATTTGGCATTTAGTATTCACGTCTTTAGTATCCTAATCAGTCATTGTGATTGGGCTTTGAATAAACTGTTCTTATGGCATTGCATAAGTACCAACATTAGTGTTTCGAATTGATTTATTCCTCTGTCAAATTAATACTATAACACTTACACGTTAAATACAAATGTAAAATAAGAGTTATATATGTTCTTATACCCTATATTTTTTTAACCAATAACTTGTTCTCTCTCATAATACATCATTGTTACATCGTATGAATGAAATATTAAGATGGGTACTTGCAAACAATTCCAATGTTAATTTCTATTTTGCTCTGGAATTACTTATTACAGTATTTATAATAGTACGTGTATGTAGGTTCATTACACTGTACGGATTAAGTCTTCATTTGTAAAAATAGTATTTTTAAACCTGTTTAACTGATCGGGAATTTGTTGGCATGATTTTAAATTAGACAACATGAATAAGAAGTCTTATTATTAATGTCCCTATAGATTGCATCCAAGTAATTATTATTGAAAACATTTTACTTCGTTACATTCCACGGTACCTATCAATAAAACAATTTTTGATTAAGTGAGGTAACTTAGTGGGGAATATATATTAAGATCAGTTTCTGTTGCATACTGCAAGAGTTAGTATTAAAATCAGTATCTCACATCTCAATTCATCCCAATCCCAAACTGTACATTGGATCTTTACTCCTTACCTATGTACAATGTTATAAGTGATCTTAGTGATGTTGCATAGGAGTATATGCATACTTTGCCCTCAAGTGATGTTTATATCCTTTTCATCATATTTCAGCTTCTTAAAAGTATCTTGTACATTCTATTCCCATCAGATTAAGAAAATGCTGACTCAGGGACTCGGGGTGAAACTCCATCCTGCTCTAGGGCATCGGAGCCATCATTAAATTAAATCCAGTTTTAGAAGCGTCCTGTGTCGAATAAAATGCTAAAGCCAAAAAAGTGGTCATTTTGTTTTTTCAATTCATACTCATTAATCCACGTCCCATATTAAAAGGACACATATAGTACTGCGTAGCTTAGTTTGGCACTGTCTCACTCTTTCACTGTGATTCGAATATTTTGTTTTCAGTTTCGTCGATTCCATAATACTCTAAAGAATTTAGCTAAAATAATTCTCTATGCCCTTGAGTTAGCTAAATGTGATTACCTCATGTAAATACTATGTTCATGACATGGTTCCCGATTAACTTGATCAAGTTAAGTTGTAGTAATCTTTAGCGTCTCAACAGCCTGCAGTACAAAAATTGGCAAGTTGTGATTTACTGTGATGAACAGAATTTCGATAAATTTCTCAAACAGGATTCGTGTCCATTAATACATTTTTCATCTTTAGTAAAATTACTACTATTAGCAATTTTGTTCTCTGTAAGAACAGGATTACAGCAACGAAATAAATAGGATTTTCCAAACCGTTGGCTCCGTTTGTAAAAGTGCAATTGCTTTTCGTAGCAGGTATGCCATTATTTTATATGCATTATTGCCAACGTATAAATGATGTTTATATTACGTCTTGATTTGGTCCTACAGTACAACGTATAAGTAACGTGTACGTTTATTGGAATGTGTAGGTACAGAATTACTCAGCAGCCTTGTGTACGTACGCTGCTCCTACTCAATTTCAATATTCCATAACTGTACTCACGGTTTTGAGTGTGACATAGATTTTCAAACTTTTGGGCAGGTTTTCACTGCATATATTTAAATGTACCGTAGTATCCATAATATTAAGATAATAGTGATATGCATAGTCATAAGAGCAATATAATCAGTATGAGCGTGCATGACGGGTTACATGATTCACAGTTTATTGAGTGGCCCTAGAAAATTTGACTGGCTCTCACAATTTTACCAATATGTATCTTAGTCTACTGTAAACAAACAACAAATATAGACAAGATTCTATGTGCAGGCTTGTATTGTGATGCTACTATACCAAAGAGTTGCGATCTGCGATATGATCAACATAAACATTATAACGAATCAGCAGTCAAGAGCATAACTGCACACGGTAGGCGGCCTGTAATCATAACAAAAGAATAAAAAAAGCAATAGTTACCTATAATATGTATCTGGATCCTTGAATTAATATTCGTCATAGACAAAATTAGGTGATAACATGTAGGTTTGCCAGTAAAAGGTCAAGTTAAGCCAACTATTTCGGCTAATTCTCGTTAAGGGTGGACGTAATAGTTGCTCATTTATTTCAAACCCTTTATTATCATCTTTTTAGAATAAAGGCCTTACTCTAACATGCGCATATGGTATAGGAGCACTAATAATTATGTACGTTATATCTAGAAAGCGAAATTTACTTGTTGAAATGGTTGAATATTAAAAGCGGATTCCTAACCATGTGTTAATCTGTAAAGATAAAGTAGATACTTCAAGTTGTGTTTTGTTTTAATTACCGATTAGGATCGTTAATGCAGATATATGGTACTACTCACCGAATTTTATTGTCCCTATACCTTATTCATTCATTTCATAATGCATAATCAACGCCAAGACAAAATCCCCCAGACCTTATCTCCAAAAGGAACAACTGATTTAATTTTAAAAGTATATACATAATACGTCATAAATCTGTAAGCACAATTATTATTTTGTATACAGAGATAAGTAGATCCGTACTAAGGTTCGTCTGTCTACATTTAAAGCGTATAAGCCCTCATTAGCCATCAAGCATTTCTTAGGACATTAGGCAATAAACTTCCCAGCTACTTATGCACACGTCAGAGTGGAAATCTCATTCAGACATTCATTCAAGATTTGTGCATACTGACGATGTAAATTTACTTTTTCTAAGTTATGACGCATCTTATTCAAGGTTTGACAAGTTATGGCCAATAACTATGAGTCAATTGCCATATTCTTGGCAATTTAAAATTGTGTATTGCACAAAATATCTGTTGGTTTGCTATTGTAATGGTTTGTATAATTTGAAACAATAATAGCTAATAGTAAATCCCTAAACATGAAGTAGGTATATTTAGTTCAAAATGTTCTTTTTTATGTCAGCATTCTCTTGTATCCATCTTGATAGGTGAATGAAATTGTCTTGATGTTTTGAGCATTCTATTTGAATAATAAACACTGTTGAGTACCTCCGTAATCTTGAGGTATACTTTTAATCGGTTCTTAATAACATTTTTGGCTATTTGGAGTAAAGAAGCTCTAACTACCGTACACTCTGCAGATAAATTTAAGAAAACGTAGATTTAATATGTTAGAATATTGTTGTAAGCACCAAAAGTGTGTTTTTCCAGGTTTTTCAATTTAATTGCAGCTCTATCTCAAACCAACATTAGAAACATAATCCAATAGCTACTGCACATAAATTCTGAATTACATGTAGGAATATTAATGGCAAAGGAAAATTTTATATTGTTTTGTTGGTTCGACGGGACTCGAGCCAATTATTTCGCGGAAAACAGTACATTTTTTGTGAATTCGTTTTCCCCTTTTCTGACTGACATGACAAGCAACTTAGAAAATGCCAGGTTAGGTTTTTTTTAATTGGAACGGAAAAATGATGATAGCTTGTCAGGGTACATGAAAGCTTTGGTGAGTATGTAGATGATAGAACATAAAATTGAGTTTATGTTTACGACTTTGAGTCTCTATTGTAGTACAAGTACAAAGTACTCTAATAACAGTCACAATAATGATCAGTTTACCAAGAAATATAGATTTGTGGAAAGTATGCCCAGACAGAGTACAAAGGAAAAAGTGTTTCCTTCAAAGCTCTACGTAACACTACCTGGTTTGTTTATGAAGGAACAAATGGAAGCAATTTAGGAGATGTATGGACAAAAGTCTACAACATAACAGATAAACAGTGTGAACCACTGTGGAATTACCAGAAAAAATTGAGTACAGTATTTGGGTGGAAGGAAAATTATTTTCATGTCTTTTATTTCATTCTTGTGTGTAACTTACCTGAGCTCAGAATTACCGGCTAATAATAAAACATGGTGGAAATATGCTTTGTCAGTATTGTCTATACAGGGATTAATAGAGTTTAGTATTGTATTTATTACGCTATACTTTCCAATCGTTCTCTACACAATCGTATGGCACTGGAGAAGAAGAACTTGCACATAATAACAGGGGAAAAATGTGTGAATTGTTCAGCATTTCTGTTGACTGTAGCTATCTATTGTCTTATTGTGTGCATTCAAGTTTTTTGTTATGTCCTTCGAATTCGCATCTTTTATTATTTTCTCGTCTTTATTGCCTTTTTCGCGAAAAGAAAAAGTGCGAGGTAGACAAAATAGAAGTACAAGATGATGGGCATTTCCTCAGGTGACAGTCATGCATTGGAGAAAAAAATCTTCTCTTCTCTTCTCTTCTCTGTTTAACAAACGTAACATTAGAGAACATGAGTATCCATTTACAATTCTCGTTTTCCTGCTTTTTGAGTTAAAGTGATTGGGAGGGAGAGCGTCTGGTTTACGATCTTTACTTTTAAGACATTAGTAGACAAACCAACAGATGCTCATCCGGTCAGACTAGCCACAAACGATACGAAGAAATGGTAGACAGTCCACTATAGCATATTTCCAGAGCGTAAACTAAATTGGGCCATGCACTTAGCTTACAGTGTGCTATCCGCATTTTTATAGATCTATGGTACTTACTTATGTACATCCATACTTCAATAACCAGTAAGAGCCACAAGATTGCTTGAGATGTGATTGTGCTTATAAGGAGTTTACTATCTATAGACTCGCATACTTGTTTGTATCGTTGCTCATCTTCTCTGCCGTACTCCCTATACATTCTCTCTGATTATTTAGTTCCCTTAAACATTATTTGCTAGCTCTAGCTGTAGCAATACTCATAGCATTTGAATTATCTGTTTGTGCTTAGCCAAATGATTGTGAAGAGTCAGTTATTGTACATTTTAGTTACTTAGCACTTAATGTGGATCATAGTTTTACATTAAAGAATGCATTACTACTCATAGCATGATACACATTAACACAACTTACCACTATGAATGAATGCTGCCGTTAGAATTTCTCAAATGCAAACCTGCGTCATACGATACTGCACTACTACAGATACAATAAGAATTTTACTGTTTGTATTCACCATCCTAGTGCACTATATACACCTGTGCACATATACTCGTGCTATTTGTAACTGTCTTGTTTTATATTCGTATATATTAGATGCCCTTGCTAAGCTCTGCTAAACATCTTCCTCAGGCTATTCGATATTGCTGTACATACAGTGATTGATGAATCATTGCAGTCAGTGAAATATTACTGTGTGTAGGAGCTTTCCATTCTTTGAAAGTAGTGCTGTATATTTAGCACATCATAAACCCGGAAAATCCGGTATACATAATTAAAACCAGGATATAACTATATGAGAAGCAAACATTTTCTTGCAATTTAAATAAGTTGCCAAAAACTAATATTTCAAACCAAAATCCCCAATTTTGCTATGCATTTTTTGTAACCGCTATATTGGTGACCGCTATATCCATTTAAATGAAAATGAATTATCGATAACAACAGTTGTTTTTGATACTAGTATACAATGTAGGTTGGAAATTAGCAAGATATTCGTGTATTTTCAATAATTTAACAGTATGTTAGACAATATTTCAGCAATGTATTCACTTCTGCAGTTTCTTATTGGTAATGTACTGAGTTTGTAGTTTGACTGTCTCGCGAACTGAAAGTATTTTGCTAGGAAATAAAATAATATACTTTTAAAGAAAGTGTCTTTGCTTGCTTTTTAGATCGGAACGATTTTTGTGAGCCGGTTTAATAAACGTTTAAATAAGTACTTTATGAATTCTGTGAAGATTCACAGTGTTGCAACTCAAAGATAGTCATGCAGGTGCGGCAGTGTAAAAGTAAAGAATTCAAATGATAATAATAATAATAATAAAAGAGGCATGTATTCACAGAACACTTTGTTACTTATCAATAAACAGTTTGTTCTGCGAAACGAAATACATATAATTAATGTTCTCATTTTGTATAAGGATGTTTCAATTATTATGGTCCTGAGATTTTACCTACTTACAGCTAACACGATCAAGTTGTATTAAGTGTAAGTATTCGTCTGGAAAAGGTTTTTGATTTCGTATTCTATTCCTGACTGTTCATCCATGACTGTCTTAAAGAAAGCTGAGTTCTATCAAACTTTTGTTTAAAAATCAGGGTTTCATCTATGCAAATATATTAGTAAAAACGTTAATTGGTTACAGCAATTAGAACATGAAAAGAAGCTGTACAATTAAAACTAATTTGTTTAATAGGACTTTTAAGGAGATAAGAAATCGTGATTATACGGTTTCATCTCTTTCTAAAGAGGAGTGAATAGAAATTATATTAAGCATTGTCTGTAAATACTAAATACACAGAAGATGTATCTGCGTTTTATATTATTTCTATGAGATCATGTGCATAGTTAATCTGTCGTTTTTGCCATGTCAGTCACAGACAGAGAGTAGAATAATATCAAGTCGAGTGCTGCTTAGAGTTGAGTGACTTCATCCATCCTACGCATCATGCATTATTACTTACTTTTATGTCTCTGTTTCCAGATCTTACATTATTTGCACACATCTCAGTAAAAGCAATTCAAGTTACATTACATATTGCCGACGATTAAAGATTCGCATACAAAGACATGCGATTCATTTAGTAGCAGTTATAATATTCAAGTCCATGTTGACTTTGCATCGTTACAGTGAATTCGGTGGCAATGAACAGGAGAAGTTTTCATGCTAAGATGGGTGTGTAGTGTGTAGGGTAGTCGTGGTCGTGACAATTGGCAAAGTTCATAGGAGATACTATAATATTATGATAATGCAAATGTCATGATGTCATGATGAAGCACGTACCTACTCATAGTGTTTGTGTTGCTGTTCTTCTATATCCTCATATATAATTATATATTTTTGTCCCTAATGATATCCGTAGTTCTCACTTTATAAAATTTTGTGGTTGGGATGATAAAAGCATTGCTAAGATTTTAGCCAAGATATTAATCTCATGTTAGTATAAAATACATTTGCCATGTCTTCAATGATTTTACAGGTATGTTAAAGCATGACCATATTTATGTCCCTATAATAAATCTTCGGATAAACTATATAGTCACCACCTTACATCGTTATATAAATAACCGACACGAAATTGTCGACAATCCTTTTTTTAGTTGTCGTTTCATAACTGTCTGCAATTGTGCACATGCACATTGTAAATTGCTTTGCGATAACTTCTGCTTAGCAATTTACAGAAAAAAATTCTGTGGATATAAGTGTAGGAGTCGTAGTATTAGGTGCTATGTATTTATATCAAAATCGCGTGACACATTCTAGTGCATAGAAAGAAGAGAGGACAAATGACATTAATTTATAGTTAGCTAAGTAGACGCCCATTCCGTTCCGTAAACCTTTTTTGTGTTAAATGGTAACGACTGTGCAAAATCAGTTTATGTTATCGTGCATTGTTCCATGTAGAATATTTGAGCAGTAATAGCAAAGTACACTGCCCTGTTGTGTGTTGTGTGCTCTATGCAAAACATCAAAATTTCTGGAGTACAATGACCACATAAGGTCTCAGACTGTCGGAAAGAAAGAGGAAATATCTTCTTTATTATGTCAAAATGTGTTTTTTCTCATATCTAAGATTGCTTCCTACTCCATTCCGCATACTTACAAATACAGAGAGACTGGTTTTATGCACAAGGCTTCTTTGTAAATATTAATGGTAGACAATTGTGATAAGGTTAATCCATTTCCATATCCAATTCGTGTAGCCGTCTATAGCTATTACGACTATCAACTAGATACACTACTTAGTGCAATTACAATTTTACAATATTGTATAGCTAATACATTTTATCATTTTACAAATGTACATTTTATAGTAACACAATAGATTATTGGCTTATAGCACAAAGAAATAGGTTTAATATGAATTTGTGTTACTATATAGTCAATGTAGTCATACTGCGACATTACATTACATTAGTAATGCCTCTTTTGATTGCTAGAGACAGACTGAGTGAGAGCACGCCTGACCCGGCCACGCGTGTAACAACCAACTGTTCCGTTCTTAAAAGATATCAATAAATGCAAAATAAAGTCACGTCCGGTTCGTTTCTCTCTCTATTCCCCTCCATGGGGCTTTTTGCTGCAATCCAAGACTTTTTTGCGACATTTTACTGTGCATAACAACTACAGCTACTTTTCAGTCATTTACTTATCACTATCTCAATTATTATGGTCGTACGCACAGATAAACCTATTTGCAACTGTTACTTAACACTGTTAAATTGCTTAAAGTCAAATTTAGCGTTTAACTTTAAGCCCGCTGGTCCAGCACACGGCTTTATTTCAGTCACACTAAACTGGATTATTAGACGAAAGGAAAAAACAGAGCATTCTGCCTTACGGCGTACTTATATTTTCCGATCGAATGCTATTCTGCCTATTTTTCTTATTCAGTAGGCCATGTAGTAGTAGACATGGATGCTTAGACTAAAGTTATTTTTCCGCAATTGAGCAAAAAATAGATAGCCGAGTAAAGCTACGTTCAGCTCAATTCTCACTAAGCACTTATATAACTGACGAAAATTGTTTTCCCTTGTAATAGTTGATGCTATAATTTATTAGCCACCTGTGGATTCTCTAAAGAAAACCTTGAGTCTCTCTTTAACTTTTTTTTGACGCTCTTCATTTATAGAGACAGGTGCCACAGCAAACATCTACATCTGTAAAAATTCTATATTTTACACACAAAATCATATACCAGATACGTAAAATTATGTAACACGTCCGAGATTTCAAGGAAAATATAGTTTTTAACACTTTAGTTATTAGCTAACCTTTCTAAATAAACTATTTTGAAATTTTGAAAGCAAAGATAAACAAAATAGAAATTGTATGCACATGATTTGCATGCAGAACATTTGCAAATGTTAGCAGTAAAGAATTAACGTGTGTTAAATATTGTCTAGGCTGGTTCGTAACTGTGAATACAAATATTAAAATTCCAATTATTCAATATGGTCACTTCAGAAGAAGGTTTATTTTTTTATTACTTTGCCTAATACTCCCATTCACTTTTACTTAAACTTAAAAATACAACATCGTTAATTCGATTTTCCTTTGAGAAAACATGGCTGATGATTTTGCACTTTTGATTTCGCTGAAATCATTTCATATATTTGTACGGGTAAGCATTTCACAAAAGAGGGATCTATTAGAGCTATTACAATGCAAATTATTCGGTTGTCATAAATAACGACATGTCCAATGTTTGCTTAAGCTCGTTAATTGTCTTTTCTGCAAGAGTAAACCTTTAAGTTTCAAATTGACTTTTGAAGTTATCTTTAAAAATGTCATCTAATTGGAGTCATTCACTTTTTTTTTATATAAAATTGCAGAGCTTTTGACAGATTCTTTGTCTTCACACTTACTTTACCATCGTTAAGTCAAAGTCAACATCGCAAAAGAGCTTATTCAACTAAATACTAATATCTTGTATTAAAGAAGCAAAAAGAGTCTAGTTGTATAATACGTGCTATATTTTACACTTTCACAATGTAATCCTTTTTCTGTGAAATTTGTAAGGACTACTCTTGAAAATGAAAACAAAGATTTGTTTATTGAAGAATTGATAAAGCTTATATATGCTATAGGAGTACAAAAGTATATGTTCTCCTTTCCAAATGTTGCTTAGCTTAACAGAAAATAGATATCTGGCTACGGTTTCAAGTCGTAGCCAAGTATCCTATGATAATATGTGATTTCTCTTGAAACAAAATGTTGGAGAGTAAGGAGGATGACAATGTGAAGCATTTATAACTAGATGTGTGAATGCAAGTGTGATTAGCATCTGCAGAAAAATTATCAGTTTATTCATTTTCAAGTACACAACTCTCTTCAAATGTTGACCTAGATTTCAAAACAAATATACCACTTCATGCTTATTCTAGTCTTTAGTCAGAGAGCAGTCAACCAGCCACACTGTAGTTTGCACGCATCTTGCCGAGTAAAATTAAGTCTGACAAACTATCGTATTTGCATATGCTACGTATGTTTCTTCTTACCTTTCGGCAGTTTATTTCATTCGCACGGTTTCATCTTTTCCTGTACTGAGTGACGACCTGTTCAAAAAATGCACTCTTTAATATTTGATAAAGCATAAGGACAGTGAATCGAGAAAATTATGCATAAAATACTCAGACTTCAAGATTTTCTTTTGTAATAATAACTTGAGTAAGGAACTTGGCGGCCTGCATCCCAATTTGCTCATCCATCATTGTCATTTCCGAATGAAATACCGCATATACCCATTTAAGAGGAAGGCAAAGGTCAAAACACGATACGAGCGTGTTTGCAGGTGAAAGGAAAACAAAATCTCAATGTTTGCTTCGTTTCATCTTTATAATTTCCGTTTTTTGATGAACGAACTTCTTTGAAATGCAAGTGCAAAATGTTTTCACATACTACCATTCTCAGTTTATTTGAATCTTCTTCACGCAGATGATAACAGAGAGTTTATCGAAAGTTTTTTCAACAACACCTGCTTAATGCCATTACATTTTTGTACTAAAATTAGAAACTCCATTTCTGGATGCCGAAATTGAGCTCAATAATTAATGGTAAAGCCTCTGAAGTTGCTTTTGTCAGCAAATAGGGAATTTTCTATCATTAGTTTGACATATGTGAATGTGTGTGTGCATGTTTCGATGATGTTTTTCATGAGCTTAACGTTTTACAAGGTAAGTCAGATTAACTTTACATAATGCAGTACAGACTACTGAGTGGATTCATTAACATTATTTGCCAATTTGGGGAATTCCTTTCGCTTTCTTTTTAAACTAGGATCTTAGCGCAGGGATTAAGAAATCCTGTGGCTCAATTCTCATGAACCATAAGAATAAGTAGTCTCTATTGTAGCTACAATGAAATACTTCTCTATAGGATTAGTACGCTTGAAGAGCTATAATACTACTTAATGTATTAGTGCTACATTGGTACAATGACGCATTCCATTCAAATGGATTAATCAGCATGACATTGTCCTGTAAGTAACATAGGATATTCTATTTACATACTACATCCTTATCCTTAATGCCTTAATATCCTTAGTCAAGGCAAATCCTCTCTCAGAGCAAAAACACTTTACAAGGAACTACTTTACAGTCAAGTATGAAACTGATAATCTCCAATTGCAAATGAATTGTCCTACATTACATACGCATTTGCGGTAATTCCATTTCACTACTTCGAGTTACAAGTAGATTATTAAATTAATGCTATGAAGGTTGTACAAAAGGTTTTACATTGTTGCAAATGCAATTATAGATTTTCTTGATTTTTAATTCCAAAATGAAAATACACAATAAGAAATTATGTTGGTTTCTATTAATTGTACTACCCGTAATTTAATTTTCATTATTCCTAAAATCTTCCAAGGCTTGTGCAATAGAAATTTGGCTGAGAAACAATAGTGTTAAACACAATTGTACCATTGTGGGATTTGATGCAGCTTGGTAATTTGAAGGCAGATTGCATGAAGAAATTGCAACCGGATGTAGCACTTAAGCTAATGTAAGATCCTTTTACAATAATTTCGTGGAGGCCTGCACAAAGAATATTAGTGAAAAAAGTCATTATTGTCTTAAAATAATCGGCTAACCAGTTCTAAAGCCCTTTTTCTGGTTACTATGTTAAGAGGACAAAGCAAACGCACTTATATAAATAGAAAATAATTTATCATATTCCCATAAAATGTAACTTAAGTAAGTAAATGGTAAAAGGAAGGAAATAGCTTTTTCAGAGGTACACCTACTTTGTTTCCACTTTTATTTTTGCTTTAGCAATTGTTACTTTCATGTACGTGAGTAAGAATCTATTAAATATTGCATTCAATAAAACTAGTTTAGATTTTTCTTGAATTTTACCTGTTCTTCTGTTTCATGATACAAATAGAAATTACAAGTGCAGTGGTTTGTTTATGCTTCAAATAGGCTGTAGTAATTCTTAGTTCCTGTAATGGAGTTGTTTGTAATTTTTAGTCAAGTCGATTATAGTCTACTACACCTTATGCATGCGACAAGGAAAGGATTTTATATTCTAAAGCCTTAATTAAATAGTACAGGGGACAAATGCTATTAATATAAACAAATAATGCAAGTAAAAATAATGTCAGTGATGCCTTATTTTTATTTTGAATTGCTTCCCTGTCTACTCCCTTACAGCCACAACCCAACAAATGCTACAAGCAAATGCAAGACTCTTTAAAGACACAAGCCAAGCGTGTGTAATAAATAACTAACCAACTGGTTCTTCAATAGAACTTCATCTTTGTGCTAATGATTATTATAGTTAGACTAGTCAGATATTGCGAGGACTATTATGTACCATTTAAAAGGTTTACTGTACATTTTCTTACATAAAATATCTACAATGCCTCGTTAACTATCAAAAAGAAACGTAAACACTACTGAAATCCAATTGTGAGTTTTTGCTAGTCTATGGAATAAAAGACATTTTTAAGAAATGCTTATTGTTTGAACTTAGAAGTTTGTGTAATTAAGTAACATATTTTTAATGCGTACACTTAATAATTAATTTTGAAGTAAATATTACTTCCTGCATGTAATATTTGCATGTAAGCAGTTTGCTTTTGTTACGTTTCATTGTGGTTTCCAAAACCCTTTATTGGAACATCTGTCACAGTCAGGTTCATGTGTAGTACGTATCTTATTGGATTGAAGATATATTTTATAATGACTTAAATTTTACTAAAAGGTAACACTGTAAAGAAATAATATCAACATGATTCCAAGTCTTAAGAATCAAACCATATTCGCCAGAAAAGATAGTTTGCTTCAACTTTCAACAGAATAAAGTAGTAAAAACCAACCGTAACAATAAATTATATGGTACAATCTTTTAGGATATCTCAATTGCGAAGCATCTTCAAGGTAAAATCCAACCTAATTTAACTTTATCTGTGTGTATGATTGTCATGCAATAGTAAACGAAGTCTGCATGGATGCAAAATAGCATTTAACTTGAGTATTTTTACTTGTCGCTCTCTTTTGTGTTTTGCACAGAAATCTTGTTGACCTTGTGTATGTGGCGTCTTTTAGATTGGATCACTTCAGGACTGCATAATAAAGCAGTATCAAACTGAAGGCGCTTGCTGATATTCCCCTAATACTATTTCAGATAATATATACTGTACTCCTTTGTATATAGTATATAATTACCATCCAAAGTTGCAATTGAAAATAGCTTGGTGGAAAGAAATCCGTTCTAAGCTAGCAGAATGCGTAAATGAATAACAGGACGTTTTTATCTAGAGACGGTACTATTTCTGAAGGTTTCTCTAGTTTATTTGCAATTTTATCTAGTTCTAACAATCTTTTCACCAATTTTTATTAGATACCCACCACTCCCGTATAAATACGTCTTGAATCTTCTTTTTATTTGAAGTGTAATAACACTAAGAAAGTAAAAATATACATTAACTAGATCATTTCAGGAATATCTTTTCCAATTATCATGTATTATGTGATCAAAGATGTCAATCAACGGTTAATAAAAATTCAGTTATATAGTGGAATGAGCTACGGAATCTTTTATGTGCTTTTTGGTGGTGTTTCTTGACAGTTATGTTATGTTACCTACTACGAAGGTAGGCATAATTCGTTTTCGCCTTTGTAAAGTATTGCAAAGAATACGTGTGGGATGCAACCGTTTTACGAGGAATTTCCTAATGAATGTACAATGGAAATTTTCATCATTTTACATTGTAACGAATTACTTTAGTGCATAAAGTTGTAAGTTGTAGTTACATCTATGACTGTAAGTATCTGCCCCAGCTATGTTTAGCATCCTCTCTACATGTAAATGTAATTTGTTAGATAGATAGAAATAGTCTTACATTTCTCTTTGTTCATTTTGTACTTCTTCAATTCTTTACTTTATCAATGTAAGGAGATCTACTAATCATTAAAATCTACGAATACCGCAATCAGTTGGACAAATTCTGATTAGAGATGATCACCCTTTGTCTTGCAAAAAAAGTGCATCCAAACTTGACCGCAATTTTTAGATTCAGTTTCTGTCGTGACTTTCTTGTCCTTTACCGAAATCGAGATCAGAAATAACAAGTGATTTTATGCACATTTGTGTAGGAAGATGATTCATTTGACGAAAACAGTAAGAGCGATTTCGAGGTCGAAATTAGGCGAATAATTTGAGACAGCCGAAGAATACTAAAAGCAAACCTGTCTAAATAGAACACACCTCCTTTCTAATATTTCTTACAGAAGAAATATGTGCACAAACGGTTTTAGCTGCTTATAAAATAGTATGATCAAGAAAATTCTAAACAACACCCCTGGTCATTTCCTTTAACTCATAGGGATACTTGACTAAGTCAGCATAACCATTTAGACATTCTAATTCTAATGCGTCGACAGTATTGACCGGTCATTATCGTATTAAAATATGAGAAATGACTCGATGATGTATTAAGTACAACAGTAACACCAATCCTCAAAATTTCACAAATATTTGTAGACTGTAGGAAAGGTCAAAATGAAGGAACCAAGCGATTAATTTGACTCTCTTACATAATTCTCAGGTTTGATATAATTTTTTACTGTGCCATGTGTTTAAACTTGTTTGGTGTTTCTTGATAATCCCAGAAATTGACATTGAAAGTGATCATGTTCAAAATCAAATAAGTAGAACCTATTTGTTTTTGCCCCTCTCGTACTTAACCTTTATGTATGTTATTCCGTATTGAATAAATACCATTGACTTTTGGACAAAGAGACAAAAACAGTTGCCTCCTTGTAAAATGTTTTCATTCAGTGTCAGTACACACATATGTACTAGCAAACCACTTAATATTAAGCACAATAATCTGGTTAGTTGACATGAACATGAAATGTTAGCGATTGCATTTTTCTGAATTGCATGCAAATTCATACTACATCCCACTTACATCCTCCTACGTGGAACTCTAAATCAAATCTGTCTGCTACTCCTTATAAACATGAAAGATTTGAACGAGAGACGCCTTTTCTCATGATACAAAGTGTAATCAACATCACATAAACATATATAACATAACACTTAGGTATCACACATTTCTTTGCACACCTTGTTTCAATCTTCAAGTTTTGCCATATTTTAAATGCATTGCCGTCCATACAAGCGCAAATTGGAATATTTTGAATCTGTCTGGCTTGTTGGTCTGCCTGGTACAAGGTTATTTGATGCCACGCTGATTTAGTTATTCATGTGAAAACAGACAGCGAACCATAGTAAAATCTATATTTATTTATGCATGTAAGTATATGTGTTGCGGTTTCCTTGCATTGGATTTGGTCTATTTTCCTTTTCTCACCCGAAAGCAGTCTAATGTACATGTAGGGATTCAAGAAACCAAATTTATTCTGTAAAAATTGACGAAAAAGAGAAGATCCAATTCTCTCTGGGTCTCTAGAGCAATTGTATAAAAGCCTTTTTACATATATAGACATATTGAACGTACGTATACGAGGATGCACTTTTGTGTTCAACAAAAAGAGTAACTGTAGTGGATCTTTGTGCTGAGCATTGTGCGCTATAGATTTGGATTAAGATCTTACAGGGATAAAGCAAAGGATGAGCCATTTCCCTTGTGCCTTATACAATGCACACACCATAGCGTTACAATGCACTAAAGCCATTTCTTCTCTTGTTTGTTGTTAACCAACTAACCAACATTCTTCCATTGAAAAATAAAGATGCAATGTTTTAACACTAAATGGAATGTAAGGCATCATGCATCAACACACTCACCATTATATTTGTTGCTCTCTGAATTTGCACGTTGCATTTGCACACAAACAGAAAAATTCGAGTGCTACTTCGTTTTGTGTATAAAATGCTAGCATTCTAGGAAGCTCTAAAAGAAATATAGCAACCTTTGTGAGTTTAGACGAATTCATGCGATAGCACTAACTCATAATACCCATCCTCAATCATGTACATTAAACAATTTATTTTACAATAATAACTTACTTAATTACGTCTTTACAAATAACATTATGAGATAGAAAGATGAATTGAGTTTGTAAACATTCGTTCAAACGCTATTTATATTCCTTTATGTGAAAGCAGTGTTGAATTTTGTAGCACCATTACTGTGACTTAGATAATCTAAAGAAATAAACCCGATATTTCTAATTAATTAAATAGCTCACATCAAATGGAATTAATAGAAAATCAAATGATGAAGTTATGACAATTAGTATTTTTCTCTGCATAATACTAAAACTTAATTGGAAAGATTCACCTACTAATAAATTAAAAGTAAGCAGGCAAGTAGCATGAAGACAGAATATTATGTAAAATTATTGGGTTGTTACGATAATTTTTCTGCACACATTCCCTCAATTAATACTTTTGCACAAACATCAGTAGGTAATTTTCAATTAATTCTCCTATTTCGTTTTCAACAAGTATAACCAGTAGATATTATCAGTCTTTGTTTATCAAAGATATTAAATTGCAAAGCATGCTCCATAGACGGAAGGCTTTTTTTACCTAACTGGTTTTTCGCGTGCTAAATGTAATCTGCAGGGGTACGAAAACGTTTGATGTGCCATTTGCTTCCTATACATAAAGTAGGTACTAGGTACACAACATATTTGAACTCGTTCTATGTAGTGCTCTAAAAATATTTGAAAGGAAATGATTGCCCAAATGTTAGGATATCTGATAAATTGTGACATAAACCGAACCTTAATAATACATAATCATGTCAATGTTGACTTAAAGCTACGGTGTTGTGTTTGCTGTCAACAGGAAAATAGGTCAATGATGAATATTTTAGCAACATCTATTTTGATTAATTGTAAAAATAACTAAATGTTGAAGACGCATCTAGATATTACCTACACTAACACTGTAATAAACCAAAAACATATTGTCAATATGTGACATTAATACAAATAAAAACAGCCGAAACGGTTTTTAGTCCTACAAACGCTGCATTAAACCATTAAAAAGGTGCCATACGCGTCAATATTGGACCAACATTTGGTAAATGGTACTTAAGTCGCCAGCTACCTATTCATTCTATTAAAGAAATACCTTTGATGTAAAAAGGAGAATTCCATTTTGTTCTTGAGAAAGCGAATTGTTCACTTTGTTAAGCCATCCTATTGTGATAGTTGGCATCTTTGTGTGATGCACGCATCAAATAAATGTTAACGTTAATCCAAGAAACCATTTATTCGCCATTAAGGAGGAGTGGGGCTTTTGAGATGAAAGATTACATTGTCCGATAAAGTTTAAAAATATTGGTGTGAGTACAAATAACGTAAGCCTAGTTCACAGCACACACTAAAGGAGAGTGGAGTTGAACAGCGTGTTGTAGCCATTGTCCACGCACGTCCCATTTTTGTCCCACTGTCGTCGCAGGTTTCTCAGGTGTAAAATCGCAAAAATTCTGATTCCGACATTTTGAGAAAACTTTTAGAGAGTTGCAAAAAATATCAAAAAAAGTAGAGAAAAACCTCGAGGGTACCTTGAGCTGAGGCACACAACTATCTTCTTCTAAGTGTGCCGGAAAATTCAAAAAAATCCAATGCATTATACAAAACCCCAAATTTTTCTAATATGGGGTTATAATTTTGGAAATGTCAAGGCGCTCTCGGAAAATATGGGACAATTCCAAAAATGTGAACTTCATTGCGCTACTCTTTGTTTAAATCAGCATTTTGCAAAGTTACAACCCCTTCTTATTGCAACCTTGGTGTTACTGTGTTACGTACAACGGATGCCTGAATTTATTTATCCTGCCCTATTTGCTTTTGATCTTCGGCAGATTGCTATGATAAACATTATTTATATTGCATTTCAAGTAACATGGTTCGTTGTTTGAAAAAGGTTGCATGTTATGTAGATACCATTAGATGTATGATATTGCAAATAATGAAATATTTTCAGTGTATGTAGCCTAGATATTAATGGAATTGTTACACATTGTTAAATATTAACCGACATGATTTTTACACGTATAAATAATATCGTAAAGTATCAGCACATGCTCTCTCGCTACTTTGACAGACTGACACCAACTTTAATGCATCTCAAGATAAGAGAAAAATAAGGAATAGTATATATAACACTTGGAGAAAATGGGTAGCTACTGTAGTATATAAATCCCAACTTGATTCAGCTTAATCGAACTAATGGAAAGGGTTTGGATGAAACTCGACAAGAGACTCAAACTCAATCTCGATGTGAGTTACATTTACTAGTAACATTGTCTTACGTTTTATATATATCTTGTTGTTAAGCTATATAGTAGATTGACTAAGGCTAGTTCAACTTGAACTATCTTTGTATACATCAGAACTATACATCAATGATGGGACCGATGTGTGTTAAAGTTTACATAGTTTGTAGTTTCTGGATCGATCTTTATCGGTGGCAGACTCATTAAGGTAAATGTCTGCTGCAGAAATTGTAGCAGAAGTAGTATGGTGAACATGTATGTTTCATTAGTGAGTTGTGGAGTAGTATTAGTAGTTTATCATTGTGTCTAGCAATATCTACACTAATACTATTCTGCTTTTTATACCTGCTACACAGTATAAACTGTCAGTAGTCAGTAGTGTCATTATGTTATAGAGTCAGTACAAGGATTTAGATTTATTTCTGCGTTTTCAGCTTGACAAGAAAAAGAAAAGAGACTACATAGTCGATTCATTCAAGTTAAATTAAATGTACTACACATGCATACATAATGAATAGAGACACACGCAAATGTTATACTGACAATGAATAAATACAGTAGCGCACGGCATAGAGAAACAGTACAAAAGAAATTGTGTCAGCTTTTATCTCACTGTCCATTTCTATGCTTATTACTCAGTTTAGCTTTCTCATGTGTATATACGTGAGCTATTTCAATCTTTAGAATTAACATATGTGCATGTAGAATGGAATACTCTATTACATGTAGACTTGTTGCTATACATTGTTCAATCCATATAGTCATATAAAAGTAGTTCAATTTTTTCGATGTGATAAAAGACAAAGTAAACTAGTGTAAGAATCGTTTAGTATTGTTATTTAGTCAATAATTTCATTCAAGGTGCTATATATATTAGTTGAATAGTGTTATTGCAACATGATTTTAGCATTATAGATAATGTAAATAGTGACATGACAATTTAATGCGTCTGATACACGCAACTTTAATTCCTATGCACTCTACCTCTTATTTTATAGAGGCTTAATTGTCAGGGCAGGGCATCGACATTGCAAAACACAGCGAAAGAGTTTGATTAACTTTTCTAATTTGGAATAAAAATAATCTGCATACCAAATCTAATCAAATCCATCATAAAAAGCTACTGTGTATACTAACTACTTAAATTCAACCTTTTGTCTTTACCGACTGTGTACGTAAATTAGTCTATCTTTGAAGTATACAAATCCAGCATCGTAGACGAGCGAAATGGAAAATCCGTGGAGGAGGATTATTTGCCAATGACGGACAAATAATAATATGAATTTAAAATGTTCACATTCTATTTACACGAAGTTGTATGTTATATTATTAAATGTTTATTACCTTCTCACTAATTGCGTTCGGATACTGAAATCAGGATTTTTTGTCGACGTCTTTAAAGATAATTTTTGATTGGAATACCTATTTCCCCGCAAAACATGTTCTCTTATCCAGTAATTTTCCTTACATTTTTTGTGTCAAATAAGTTTTATACCTAAAAGATTTGTCCAATTACAGGTTGGATGAACAGGAGTTTTATAATTTGTAATACTGATTGTGAAAAGGCAGTATGCAGAGGAGTTAAGAGTTGGGATGAGTCAAGAAACAGGATATTTCCCTCGAATATTTTGTTATGAGACGAAGTGAATGAACGAAATATGGATAGAGAGTATTAAGTTATAAATTATGTGTTATGGGCATTATTGTATGAACGTTACGCATATCAATGGCTCTAATCTTATGAAGAAGAACGCATCTACTAATATTGCTATTTACTTTCAAGCACGTAAAACATAGACAGACATATCCAAATTCAAAGAAGAATCTTTAGTTACACCTTACATTACTGGTTTCTGTGAAGTCCACATTTTGTTAATGTAAAATTATTAAGTTGCTGTTGAGCAGAAACCTGCCTCTAACTCACGTGTACAACTCATCTCTAAACGCATTAACTTGTCCAACATATGAACAAAAAACAAAACAACCAGCAACTACACATTAACCGTGTATACTCTCAAAGCTTTAGGTAGAAATTTTGATGAATTTTTGTTTACGGAAACTGTGTTTTAAGGAAATAAGATAGGGCATGACGTATGAGATAGCAACACGCAAATAAAAAATTAATAACTATATAGCTACACATTTTTACTTGATACACTGCCATTTCAATCTCTTCTCAATTGCTCCTGCTGCATTTTTATTGCCAATACAAGGTTTGCATGCATACGTAATCTAGGCGTGTATGGTGTTAGTAGTTCGTACCTAATTAATTAAATAATTCATGTAATTTAACTCAGTTATTTTATAGTATTTACTACAGCAAAAAATGTCACATACTATAGTATGCATTCATACAATGACAATAATATTATAGTGACAACAGTGATGACAGCCATACTTTATAGTGACTTTATAAGTAGATGTGTCCTTGCCATGGTTCGGCAGACTAATAAATTATGATTGACCACATCAATTCTAATAAAAAGTAATACTGCTTGCTTAGCTGTCGACTTGTTCTAATGACATCGTTACTCCAAATGATGCCTTCGTATTTTCCTTTTTAGCAGATGCTTTTTACATTACTGTTTGTAATTATATAAATCAGTTACGCCTTGTTTTCCTAGAGACTGAAGCGTTTATGTTTTACCATGTCACCTACCTTCAAATAAGACTAACATGTGTTCTTTACAAACAAAGAGTATCAATTAAATAGACTAAATGCTTTTCAGAGTGTCATGTTTCCATCAATGTGCAATACCGTCATACCATATGTGGAGATTTATTAGAACGGGTACACAAACAAAGAATAAAGATACTATTATTCATATGGCTTTCTTTAGATGAATAAAATGTAATTATTTATAGGTATAGTTTTGAAAGAAAACTGCATCATCTACTATGCACATCCACTATAAAAATTACAAATGATATTATTATATAGGGATAACATTAATTTAAAGTTTTGATTTTTGTAGCAGGTATTTTATATTGGCTAGATACGATGGATGGTTTCATCGTTCTTTCTTTAACAATGTTGACAATGATGATATGTAAGCTGTGAAGGTTGCTATCATGTGTGTATTTAGTGCGACCACAAATTCTTAAGGCAAACTCATAAAATGTTCTGAAATTCGCAAGACAATCAGTGACGGTACTTGCCATAATGAAGCCTCACAGTTTGAAAAGGAGTAGAGACAAAACTAGGCTAATTTCTGTACTACTTTTCCATTCATTGATAATATATAGTTATTATGTGGTGTGTATACGGTAGGGCTGTCCATTGCACCTATGCACTATGCACGTAGATGGTAATCACCGTATTATGTGTAGCATTATTTCAACTTTGCTCATCTTATTGTCATCATTATGGCATTGTGAGTAGAGATTTCGCATGCATTGCCTAAATGCATTCACCTAGCCAATTATTGAAGCTGATTCTCTTTAACTAACCAGATTGGATGAGTACATCTTCACATTGCCCAAAAAGCTTGCACTAGTTTCACTGATGCGAGTATGGCTGTCATATAAAGATGAATGCGTGCAGTGACCTTCCTCTTTGCTCATGTTTCTTTGGTTGTTAGTTGCTCGATGCCAGAATGAAGGAGTAATTAATCCTCGCACAGTATCTTATCCAATACGAAGTAACATACTAGTCAGATAATATTAGTTATTCCACTCCAGTCATTAGTTACAACTGTCAATGATTGACTAACTTCGTTTAGATCCCCTCTTGATTTACATACAGGCCGTGATCATTTACGCCATTTATAGTGGCCACATTATGCTGCATGTCTATGGTGGTCAGACCACGTAGTTTGGAAAACGACTTGGGTGGTATCTTCCTTTAATTTTAAAAAGCACTTCATCCTTTGCATTAATTTGTATACTAACTAAAATCCCTTCAGTAGTTTATAGCAATAAACGTAGCCGAACGAGCTACAATAAAATTACCTATAGGTCCATTGTAAATCACGATTGATTTGATTGCGGTAGATATGCAAACAATTCTGCACTGAGGGTTTTTACCTAGTAAATTGTTATACACCTGTAATTAAAGATAAAAGAATTATGCTGACTAAGAAAGACTTTCGCATACTATATAAATATTATCGACTAATTTTAAAAACTTGGAATAGCATCCCTTTTAAATGGTTTGATTGCTTATGTACATATTAGGATTCGATTCATGATTACTAGCTAACTATTACTGTTATGTGCTTTTGTATTATCGTGAGAATTAAATAAGTGCTCAGTATCACAGACTTGTTAATTGGGTTGATTATCATCTTTTCAATCGTTACACAACGTAATTCAATATTTTTAAACCAAACATAGCATACAGATGCTAATTTACATTGTAAGCACTTAAACTATGTAACCTATTCACAATCAATGGTTCAGGGGGTTGGCAGGTTTCAGCTCGACAGTAAATTAATACACGAACATCAACATAATCCATGTCAACTTTGCATATATATGTACATTCCCGTCGTATTTCTACTAACACATTCACGCTTGATTAAAAATCCAAAACTTTTAAACATGGGATTGAATGAACATGTTCTATTGTCCCTTTTATTTATAAATTATTTTTTTCGTTAATTGTATTTGCTCAGCCTCATCTTGTCTCTACAAGCTATGTGCGACGGTGTGACACTCGTAGTCTGGTTCTACTTCTCTTCATTTAAATTACCTTGTTTTCTTTTCTATAACTTGTTCGTCAACTTTAAAACTAGTGCATACATCCGATGGAATGGCTTAGTTTGAATCGAAATCTATCCGTTCTCTATACACATACATATTCATATAGGCAGCTTTCCTATGTAATTTACATTATCTCCTTTGTGTGATATTACATTACTGCACTGCTGGTGTGATGTAGAAAACGAGGTGAGATCTCATCGTCAGATCACAATTCATATGTAAGTCTGCATTGTCTAACAATTCATCACATAAATTCTGCGAATCCTAATCATATCATCATGTATTACTATCCCATCACAGCCAACACAGACACATTACAGAATTGCTACTTAGGTGTGTTGGATTACTTTTCATTATGAGCAGCTCAATACGTTATCATGCAAATACTTTTACACAGATAATACTTAAAGATGCATGCCATAGCTCTCATTATGTCTACACATTGTAAATATTTATCGGCATAAAAATTAAGTACACAATGCAAATGATTTACTTCAAGCACAGAAATGTAAATTAATTATATAAATACCATTCCGTTTCTCTGTTAAATATTACAATGTTTTGCAAAATCATATAATCATTCAAGCAGTTATATATTGCTCACTCCGAATTCCACAGAAATTAGTTAGAATTCGGAGATTAGATTATTCTAAGTGTGTTATTTGTTATTTCGCATAATTAGCAGCAATTGTAAGTTGAACCAAAACTAAATGTATCATATAACCCTTAATAGAAAAACCACAATTGTTGTTTTCAGTTTCGTCAAGTACTGACTGAATGTACACCAAAACACCAAAAAGGCAAAATGTTATTGCTCCGTTACAAATTGTGTGACACATTTCTACTGTAAAAAATTTTGTGATGTAAATATTTAGAGTACCAACATGTGTTCAGTAATAAAGGTGCCCAGGTTTCGAGTAAGACTACTATTAAAATATTCTTAAATTACATAGAGGACAATTTTCATTCCGACACTAAGGGAGATTATGTAAGAGTAAATATCAAATGATATTAGTATGAGATTATATTATTTTAATGCTACCTCAATCCTTGTTGTTGTGCCTGATTCACTGCCAATTTGTGTAATTGAATAATTTGCAGAACGAGCACAATAGTAAATAACTAGGTTTGCGAAATTTTAATACATAATTGAACCACTTAGCAATTTAGATCCAAATAATAAGAGATTGCATCTGAACAAGACTTTTTTATTTTCAAAAATAATTGTCAATTGCCATATTTTCGTTTAGCAATACTTGTGCTTCTATTAAACATGACTGCGTACGAAATAGAGAGCTTAATGTATGCAGTGGCAATATTGCATGATAATAGTGTAAACAACATCAGTAATGCATTGAGTGAAGTGATGAACTGCTGTTTACGAATCCCTTCACTTCCTTTAGTATTGTTGCCAATTTATTTGTCTTGAGATTTTCATAGATTACGTTTACCCAGGACTATTTATACCACTAAAAGATTACTCAATAGAAATCTGTGCCAGTTCCTCAACTTACAAAATAGCTCTTTAGACCATATGGACATGTAACCATCATAGAGTAAATGAATTAAGTACTAGTAGGAATGAAGCTTTGTGTTGATGCGAATATTGTGAACACTTGAATCCATAATTTTAGACGAAATCTGCATTGTTGCAAATAACACGGCAACGTAATGCAAGTCTGGTATTAGTGCTTAACTCGGAGTTGGAAAAAAGAGCATAAATCACTGACAATTGCAGTGGAAATCTGTTTACATGGTTTATTCTTTGGCTTTTTAGTGAAATTGATTGATGTGCTAAGTATGTAATCTTATTGAGACACCATAACTAAGCATATTATTGCCACATCATGCATTAAAGATTATGTGCAGAGATGAAAATCTCTATAATTAGCGAATTACTTCAATTTTTAGGAAAAAATCTGTCAGCATAGTCGATTTTTAATGTCTTAGTAAACAGCCTTTTCATTCTGTCACTTATTTACATTTTTACTTTTCTGTGATTACTTGCAGATTTTGTTTAGGCATTTTTTTTACTTAACTAAATTATTCTAGAGGTAATAGTAATAATAAATCCTACTGTTTTTGCATGACTCTAATTTGGAAACGATTATAACTGATACAGTTTTTCTCTGTTAAGAATCCCTACCACTTGCAATTGTCAAAGTAAATTTCTGCGAAATATGCGTTAATATATTTATATATACAAAACACAGGATATAAGATAGAATACCTTAAATGTGCTTGACTTTTTGGTGTTTTGAGGTTCCTCTCTGGTTAATTGGCTTGAACTGAACCTTACTGACAAGAAGACACCATTTGTATCCCAATGTAATGCCACGTAACGTTGCATATAACCTCAAAATTTGGTTTGGTTTCAGTTCACTCTGCATTCCTTTAGAGCTAAAAGTTGAATTTCCACTTTGCCAAGTAGTACCGCTCCAGCTTTAACCATGTTTAGCATTACAATAACAATTTCACGTTGTGTCTTCTATTCTTTCTCGTCCTGTTTCTTTCCTCTCCTCTTCGATTGACGTCCACTGGTTGATGGGAGTTTTGCTATTTACTAGCTTTAGCCTAGTGGACTACTGAGGAAAAAGTCAATTTTTTGTTTACATATGTCTGTATTTTTCAACAAGAGAAATAAACAGAAGCTTGTAGCATAGACTCATTTTTACCATTTTAACTAGAAAGAATAAAGTGTAGAATTTATCTCTTATTTTTATCTGGTTGGTTATTCGCAAATTATTTCACAAGCCTTAGATGAATTATCAAGGTGTCACCGTTAATAAGTTAATACTTCAGGTCATTATGTTAACGATTGATTCTGTCCCAGAAATGATAGTAAGATATTTTGCTAAAACATACTTTTTATGATTACTGTACATGTTTCTTGAAAACGAAGAAAACTTGAAAAGCTTAATGCGTCTGTGTATGCAGAAAATTCTAAATATTTAATCCACGTCTATGGTAAAACACACGTGCTGCAATGCCGTCTCTTCATAGAAAAGAGGATGAAACAAGTTTTAATCTAAATCTCATTTGATATGCTACATTATATCTGTGAGGAATATAGTTAATAGGCTATCTGCCTGCTATTTAAAACATGTAAGGATGCAGATATTACCTTATACTTGTCGTCCATGTCGTATAGGAATGATGCTTTTGCACTTGCAACTTAGGACGTATTACTCGTATATTAATCGAAGAAGGTAGATTATTGCATACTCATTACGTAGATTACATGTGTACATTTTAATATCTAATTCTAGTTCTCTCCGTACGTAGTACTATGCTCAATAAACGGGTTCTTCTCATCTTTTAATATTATTTATCGTTAAGAGTGCATTCCCATTTTTTCAAACATCACCTACAACCTTAAGCTAAAGACCTTTTTTAAAATAAATGTAGAATACGCATGGGTACCTACCTATTATATCTTTTGCAATAAATTATAGTACAAACAACCAGATGTGTGCTAGAACAGTGAACAGAGTAGAAGCATTTATACATTGTAGTGTAAATCTATTGTGTAGAGTGCATAATAGTGGTGTAAGGATAACACATACATATAATTCAATGAAATGAATGAACACAATAGATTTAATGATTTCTGTAAGAAAAGACAACTTTGTATTTTTCTGCAAAAGATGGTAAACATCCATGACTTTTGTGCACCAGTAACTAAACTTTTGCTCATGGGTTAAAAGACCTACATGAGAATTTAATGGCTAGGATTACTTGAATTTAAGTGCCAGTCAGGAGTCGTCTGCCGTCTTGTAGTCCCTATTTAATTGCAATATGTATTCTGTCGAGAGTGCCATTGGACAAATAAACTTATATCCTCAGAAGTCATTACTCTCTTCATGACGACTTCCATTTTCCAAAACATAATGTTCAGATCACGTCGGTAGTTGGTACAGTATGGTGTACGTGTTCCAAGTTTTACATTGCATTTTCTATGTTTTACTTTTATTAATAGTCGGCAGATCATCAGCTAAAGCCAGGCAGGTTTTGTATGATGGAAAACCATGAATTACTGGGCCATTAACATTGTAAAAATGTAATTAGATTTTCTTAGCTTATCTAACGCTAGATTCTACATGACCTGGGTTTATGTTTATTGTTATTCCCTATTCATATTACAGCCACAGCAGAGAGGTAGAATGCAATCATAATATTGTGCCGCCTACTCTGGCAGAGCAGCTATTTAATAGATAATGAATGTGAGAAAAAATCAAAACAAGAGAAAGATCAAATTCACTGATAGATTCAAATTACCCATGAACCTAGTAAAAACATGGAGCTAACATATCTTTTACTTGTAAGAATTTACGATCCTAACAATAAAATGCAACCGTAGCATCTCACACGTAAACAATACAGAATTCTTCGGGAAAGATAATTCATGCAGAAAAAAAACTTAAAGATTTAGCTAGCAATTAAATACATCGTAAAAACATTATTGCTTTGTTAATTAGTACTAATTATATGGCTTTTTTTTTGTGTTTATAGCTAAAAGTCAATGCAGTGACGACAACGGCTGCTCAAGTGATTTTATGTGTGTTGGAGGCGCCTGTGCTGACCCTTGCAAAGTTTCTCCAGATGTCTGCAAAGATCAAGAACTCAAAAACGGAATGTGTATTGCTCGGAATCATCGTGCCTTGTGTTCATGCCCTATTGGCCAGTCTGTAAACTCTGAAAAGGAGTGTGTTCCCACTCAACAGCAAGAAGGTACAGACGCAGAACATTTTAATTTCTTTTGGTTTCCTAATTGATGTGGTTATATGCAAATCTATAACTATTGTAAAGAACCACTACTTGTCCATAGTCCATACCTACATCTTTCCCGTATGACATTTAAATGACCGGACAACACAAATTATAACATAGAATAACATTCCAGAATCAAACCACAAATAACACAAACAGTTGACTTTACTACCAAAAACTAAACCCAAGTAACGTTACCAAAAACCACATGGAATTATATAACCATCGACTTCACATCTGAGGTGTCTTATAAACATTTAGCAAAGATTGGCAATATAGGCACTCTTTTTGTATTATTCTATATTTTCATTTATGTCTTTTTGTAGTGCTAATATGAAATATAGCACCTATATCACGAATTGTAAATATTGAGTCTTCTATGCTGTACTATCTGCTGTTAGCATGTCCCAACAAGATCCGTTATTTTTTGCTCTTTTTTCTTGTACATAATAGGAGGTGTAGGTTTTTGCGTACTTAAACACAGAAATGGCCATGCAAATTATATACAAATAAATAGTGTACTCACTGGTGCACACTAGATACAACGCATATTACTTATTCTAAACTAAAACATTCGATTATAACATGCCACGATGCTATTCATGCGATGCAATTGCAGTTTTTGTTAGTTGCACCAGCAAGCGAAGACATGAAAAAGTAGCCCTGAAGCTAAAATGTTTTTAAGAGGGAAGAAATCCGCCTTTCTTCGGTATTATTTAAGGTTTATAGTTCTTTTAGACAGGGGTCTTTGTTTATAACATGGAGAAATATAATTCTACGTGCAATTGTACAGTAAAAGTGAGAATCAACTCTGATTTGCATGGTTTTGACGAAAAAACTCAAGTGCATAAGTATATTCACAAAAGGATTCCACGCATTTGATAAAATTACATGCTAAATTAATCTTTAGTACATAATAGCTTGCGAGAGCCATTTTAAAGCCACAGGTCGTCTACTCACGATATGCAATGCAAGGTTCATCTATTTTGCATAATTTCTCAGTTTTTATTTGTTATGTGCACCACGTAAAGTTTTAATTTCTGACTGTTTATAGTCCTTAATCAGCTGGAGTACAACAGATAGTTTTTTTGCTAGTCAACAAGCTCTCAGTATTCAAGTACTTATTATGAAATCGTTCCATTGTACACCAAAACGTACTTAATTAACATAAACAGTGCGGATTAATTGTATATAAGAGAAAAATAATGGAGAAAAAACATAATAGTTGTAGGAATTCGTAAAATAGTAGAGTGTATTGTCATACCATTTTACACCTAATGAGATGTCAGTCATAGTTCTCAATCCACTTACACGCTCAGGCTTCTCAAGTCAAGGTTCTCTATCTATTTCTCACCAAGTCTTGACAGGTCGATTGAATTTTTCCCAACTGACAATATTTTCGTATTTCATTTTGTGCCAATACGTATGAGAACAAGTCGGTTTTATAGTGCTCATAGAATTTGTAGTTCATTTATTGAACCTGTCTTGAGTCTTGAACATGCATTGGCCTACAATTGCAATTTTTCTTATCGTTAGCTATAACAATGTATGAGAATCGCATGCATACTTAATCCTTTTACCTACCACAGACAATTCTCAAAAAAATCAAGCATATTCTAATAAATATAGTTCTTTTTTAACCCATGTAATTTTTGCCAGCTATTATACAAGAGATGAAGCAATGTTTTGGAATGCATTTCTTTAAGAAGAATTTTTAATGCATTCAAATGTAATTGTAGGTCATATTATTATTTCTATAATAAAGCTCACCTAACATTTTGTATACTATGGTGTATCTAACTAATGTCCTTTAATAATGGGTACCGTTTTCCAAGGCAGGCAGAATTAACCAGTTATGGTTGGAAAAAAATATTGTATACCTGCTACAATTAGTAGATGTACTTAGATAGAACGT
This sequence comes from Tomocerus minor, assembly GCA_009936455.2. Taxonomy (NCBI): domain Eukaryota; kingdom Metazoa; phylum Arthropoda; class Collembola; order Entomobryomorpha; family Tomoceridae; genus Tomocerus; species Tomocerus minor. Next base: position 17,782 of record JAAAYG020008873.1, on the reverse strand, counting down.
ACATGAGTATTTTCTTTCAAAAAATGCGAATTAATCTTAGAGCGTATTTTTATCTTAGGACGGTACCTATTATAACAGACTCTAACTTCAGATAGGGCAAGCAAGCACATTTATTATAAACTCAATAAAGATTTTCTCTAGTTTCATACAACAATGTATCTTGTATTTGGCAACCCTTGGCATTAGTTACAAAAATGCAGGAAGAAGTTTAATTCTGGTTGGGAACACATCACTTAGACATAGCTATCCACACATTATAGCTCATTTACACTGCAAACAATGGTAGTAAGTAGTAATGATAGTAAAACTTAGCCAGGCGTGATTTTTCAGTTTAGATCTTCTTGAAGATACAAATGCCAGCAGACAAGACTGAGATGTACAGGTATTGCTTATGCCTACTGCACATTAGAGGATATTTACAAATACCAAACTGTATAGGGATCTACATTGTACTGTTGTACAAAGCATTTAGTTCAGTCATAACTTATAAAAATGTACTGAAGTAAGGTAGTATGTATATAGGTAATTGAAAATAGTTCCTTCTTTATATAACGGTGGCTTTCACTTGAAAAGAGAAAAATAGAATCTAATCATGACACTGCCCTGGCACTATCCAGTTTGATTGCAATTGTAAATTGCACTGTTAGTACCTACTATGATTGTGGTGTATCTAGCAAAAGTAAATCTACTTAAATACAAGGAATTTGATGTGGTAAACTTTTGCCGCTTTGTCTTCATCAGTTTTGTTGATCTATTTTAGTTTTGATTTCAGTCTGTCATTTACCGGTTCGATCACTGTTCATTTCACATACGCTTTTATAGTCGTGTTATAGTATGCAATGATAAAATATGTACAAGATTCAATGAACGTTTCACTGTTATCCTCAACTACACATTCAATTCGGCACTACCTCAAAATGTGAGCTATACACCTGAACTGATACAAATCTGAGAAAGAGTTTTCATTCGTTTCGCAGATATGATAGTGAGAACGTTGAGAGTCTGTAGGAATTAAAATAATGCACTTTGATGAGCGTGCATCCTCATTTCTACCTTTTCTACGATTTTTCTGTAGGTACATTAGTTGTAGTTCATGGCAAGTATCTATTAAAATATTTTACATCGAAAGATAATACTGACGGTATGTACAGTGTATTTATATCTAGGGATGCTTTGTGGTATTTTATGGATGTAGTAGGCATAGTCAATAAAATGTATACATTATTCTCATAGAAGCTGTCATAGAACGGATTTCAAGCATAATATTATCCTATGGGTTGCTTATTAAGAACCTTGTTTGGTCTCAGTTCACTAAAATTTGAATCAATTTTCGGTTCAGCCTCAGTTGAGTTAACAATGAGGCATCACATATTTTCTGTGTTTTACGCAGACACACGATGCATCAAAATGTTCTAGCCACAAGCATTTGTATGTTTACCTGTACATTTAGAGGATTCAACTTGTCCATGTACTCAATATCATATTTTTAAGAGCAGATCACGAACAGCTGGCTATAAATATAAACTTTCGTAGCCTTATTCTCATCAATTCATTGGAAAATTCATGATGATAAGTAAAAGTCAGATCTGATTCTCCTACTTGTGAACTAAAGCACAGTCCATTTATTATGATATAACTGAGCTGCAGCTATAACTGTGGTAGATTTATCTAAAGAATGGCAACAGGTCATGAATAATGATGAAAAGAGGATCCGTGCTGTGCGATTGAATGCAACATTCGTAGACGTCAAAGACGAAAACCTATCTGTAACTTAGGAATGCACATTGTTCCATTCTTTGCTATTTATCTTCATGAATGGGGATTGAGAAATAGAGAGATGATCTGTGCATTGTTTTTTCTAGCATACGCTTACATATATGCAAAAGTATTACTTAATTGTAGTGCAATTCCTTTCCAATGTGCATTATAATCTATGCAAATAATTTTGTGAAAGTTTTCTGCAAGAATCTAATAACATCTGCAAACATTTAGCTGATAATACTAAGCCTATAAGTAGCTTAGCTTAATTATACTTGAGAGATAACACAAAAAGTCACTTTAGAGGGGTGATTCATGTGTAGTAATAATAATAATAATCATTGGATTTCGTAGGAATAGCTAAATGAATTTTTGTCCACTGGGATTTAGTACAGCCTAGAACAGATATGAAATCTATGGATAATTAGATTCATGTACTTATATAGCGGTCGTGTCCTCTTTGACAAGGCAATTAAAGGGATTAAAACTAAAACCTACCTCACATCACAACAATACACAGATTTACAATCGAATTACACATAGGTGCCCCAACTCATGTGGGGGCATATTTAATTACCAGAATTTTATTGGACAGCAATTGTCACGGCATGAAGTATTAATAGACAAAATACATCTCAATTCTCATCACGAAGTGATAATAAGGCTAACAAGAAAATACGACATGAAAAATTAACATTCACATTGCATCATCTTTTCTTTACTCAGGTAGGCTCATCAACAATTGTTAATGACTGATTTGCACAACACAGTAACACATGATGACTCATCATGACATTTCTAATGATACAAAACGCAAACACACGAACTAAACATGCATTGTTGACATATTGACAAATAGCTAATTGATTTTTAGCCACTACTTAATTACTCATCAATTAATCACTCCTCAGACACAACTTCTTCAGACAATGTGCGAAAGGACTTGTACTTTTTCATAATTCCTCCCGTTTTATGGCATAAAATAAAAGATTTTATCTGGAAAATAGGAGCAAACTGTCAAAAAGATGGTCGAAAATTTGAAGTGGGTCAGAAAATTTATACTGAGCGTTGCGGAAAGGTTTGTGAGTGCGAAGGAGAAGGTGAGATCAGCTGCAAGAAGATGGAAGGAGAGCCAGAGTGTCAGGCCGGGTTTATCCCAATGTCAAAGGTCACTGGAGAGATGAGTGAAGCGTGCAAAATCCTGGTGGGGAACGAGAGTGCTTTTGATGGGTGTTGCGTGCCGGAAAAGTGTCAGAACGTGACGAGTCAAGACGATGCAAAAGGTGGCCGCGACTTCAAATTGACCGAGTCTCAAAATTATCTAGGAAGTTTAGATGACAAGCCAAAGCCAAGAGACCCACTTATTTTGGCAGGAGAAGAGCACAACAATAAAGCCGCCGAGTCGACGAAAAAGGAAGAGACGGAAACTGTTTCTGAAGGTAGCACTACTACTGCCACTTCTAGTAACTCTACTAATGTGAATGAATTGAATGAGTCTGCCCCATCAACGTCAACGCCAACGTCAACAACCACCGAAGCGTCAACGACCACGGCACGCACAATAGAAGGCGATGTTGTTTCTGGTGACTTGCACATGCAAATTACCGTTCGTCAAAGATCAGATCATTCAGCCGTAGTAGACTTACCCAAGAATGACAAGGAGGCTATTCTCTCAATTGCTCTTTCCAAGCAGCTTATTGACAATCCGGGAAGTAATGACGTGTGGAAGGAACACAAAATCCCTCCGGGCCTTCCCCAAATCACACTCTCTGATTTACTTCCAAACACATCCTACACTCTCAAATATTCTCTTGATGCTAAGGACTATCCTTCTGTACAATTTATCACTGATGGTATGCTTCTCTCATTTACCTATCCATCCATGTTCTCTCTCTCTCTCTCTCTACTTCAAAATGCATTAACACAAACTTAAGCATCACGGATTTCAGGATCTTTACCTATTTTTAGCTGCTAACCCGTATACTTCGCATAATTGGCATATAAAAGTCAAATATTATTCACACGTACTTGCCACTTCCTTTATTGATCTAAGTTGTCATCGAAAATTGCTTTACTATTTTATTTTCTACATAGTTTCGTGTGCAGTGTTCTGTAGATAATGCTCCGTTTACGGAGTTTTATAAACTCTTAATTCCGCTATGTTTTCTAGGTCTTTAGTGTGCCTGTCGCTAAATAGCTGTAAGTACCGTAGTCTCTTTTTCTATATGTTTACAGATATTTATTGGTTGGGAATTTCCTATATTAAAATTACCACCAACTACCGAAACTAGTGCAAAATTCGTTCATACAAGAATTGTTGGCATACGTCACACGTATGTATTTATTGTTGGCGTCGGCTCATGCAGCGTAGTGATTCACAGTACATAGTGTATAGCACTGCTTTTAATAGGTCAATTGCTAATATTAAATCTAGATCAAATCTAGCAAATAATGAACGATTAATAAGTACTTTAATTAGATTAGGTGATTATGACTTTAATTATAGCTGGTATAGATATAAAAGTCTTGTACCAAGTCACAACACCACCTGCGTGAGCCATGACACGTAAATCAACTAACTCCTTCCCTTCTTGCTGTTTATTCATTTTAAGAGCCATAAATCATTTAGTAGTTACTTTAATGTATCTCATGCTGTGCTAAACCACGCATCGCATATTTATATGATACACATATGATACATTGTTGATTGTTGTAGGAGTGTATGGCTATTGCTTAGCAGTATTTCTTTTCATTTATTTCATTCCTACTAACTCTGCAATTTGAACCTGAATTAATATGTTCATATGTCTAATGAAACATCCAATAATTTGCAGAACTGACTTGTGGGCAATGTATCTGTCCCCAGAACTTTACAAGAATTTATAGTAGAAAAAGAAAAATGGTTTCATATAAGAATACTGTTTTACATACCCCAATTCAACAGCAACTCTTCTTTATTCTTGATGATAATTTGGATGACGCCATACGAGCTTGACTAGGGTCCATATATTATATTTTCTATTATATTATTAAGATAGCTGAATCCTCTATAAAATTTGACTGAATTGTCTGATATTCTTCAATGTGCAGGGAAGTAATGGATATAGATTTGTCTGTTGGGTACTATGCAATTATTTTATTGTGGATTGCGGTGAATGGCAAGCCTTAAAAGTCAGGAATGTGTATTTAAGAAGTATATTGTTAGCACATTTTTAGAAGCAATTAGCGTAATAGCGAGAAAAGCCTGCCATAAACATAAAATAATAAAAAAGACTTATCTTTTTTGTTCATGTATCCATATTAATGATTGGTCAACATGAGAAAATATTTACTGTCATTCTCATGTGAAAATATGTAATTAGTTTCAATTTCACTTTAATGTCTACTGTTTAGCGTTAGGTCAGGCATTTGAAGTCTCACATACAACTGCGCCGTAAACGTAGTAGTCGTTTAGTGCTGTTAAACCCATTAAAGTCTTAACTTATTTTTATTGCTATATAGAACTTGACTATCGTCAATCTTGGTTTATAAAAAGCAGTTTGCTTGCATTGTGTCATCTGATGTCAATGCGCTTCTTTTTATTTTACTGTCAAAAGGAGCGGCAAATGATGGTATTAAATCTTGATTATTTTCATTAATTAGTATAGATTGGTCGCACTTAATGCACTGCACTAATTGTAGCTAATGAATAGTATTTAGTACCTAAATCTGAGGAAAAAAGGCTATAAAATTATGATGCAATAGTCCCTTGTTGACTGGACTTGGTTTAATCTATCAGTTGAGATATTTTTACAGCAAGATATAAAGAAAGCTAGTAATTTTCTTTGGAAAATGCAAATAATTGCAATCGCTCGCTAAAGTTGGTTGCAGGTAAATAGGTACAGGTAGTTCCGCATAGCGCTAGTAATTTGCAAGCATTGTGTTTAACTGTAAAAATAATCTTTAATTCATAGAGTACTTAGTTATCTGACTACCAACTAGAGAATAATCGTCACTACGTGTGCAGTTAAGTATAAACCATTATGTTTTATAAAATACATAGTATCATAGAATGAAGCTTTAGTATGCCGTAGTTTTTCGCTATTTCCCAACTCCTTGCTGATGCTCTTTCAGTTATTTATCTGGGATATAAGTGAAGTCGAAAGCTACACTACAAATCTTGTGCTACCTAACTCTAACTCTATAGGCTGTCATATTAAAACATTAAAACGTGAGACTCTGAAATGATTATGCTTATGCAGTTGCTGTTCGACGTGAACAGCACTTAAGCATCAATGTTACATAGAGACCGCAATCTGAAACTACGGTAGATGAATCAAACTGATTTATGAGAATAAATCCTGAGTACTTAGTAGCTAAACCATTAGCATCACTCGCTTAATATACAAGACAAAGAAAAAAGAGAATAGAATATTCAAGAGATTATAGGATGTCATAATTTTATTTCTTTGCATGTATTCCTTAATGCCTGAGTTGTGCAGCTATATGCAAGTTCTTCTTATCCTTTTATCCCTACTCCTACTATGGTAGAAGGTGGTTAGATTGACAATACGTTGGTTTATCCTTATTTTATGGTGGTGTTGGGTGGGAGTGTTGAGCCATGTCATATAAATAGAATCTTGAACCCATAACATCTTTCATGTTATAACCACAATTATATATGAGTGTAGGTTTATGCATTATCTGATTTTTTGAACTGTGGCTTAGCGTGTAGGTAAGCTACATAATAAATTACACTGTATAATAGCTTAGAAATGCTCTATACTTACAAAGAGATAAAAAAAATCCTGTTAATGATAACTAATTTGCATGCTAATACCTTGTTCTTCATGCATTCCTTTTATATACATTATGCACACTATGCGTATTGTAAAAAGGTAAAATATGGTTATAGTATTCAGTAATAATGAATAGAAACCGAGAGTCAGAAGAGGACAAGGCGCACGTGGGGTTCTCTGTACTATAATGCATAATCTATAAAATTGGAGGTATTGTATTGTTATTTGTGTGTGGGTAGTTAAAGAAAGGCGTTAGACGAAATTGAACAGCAATAATACTAAACCCAGGATCACCTCACCATTGTACATTGTAAACCTAAAATAAAAATGAAGCTTGGCTGACACTTTCTCTTTCTATTTAATAATGTGCTTTAGAAACGACCACAGAGACAGCGCCTGCTGAAAAAGTTTCAATTGATAAACCCACTTCGTCAGAAGAGTCAACGGAGAAGGTAATCAAGGATGAATCGAAGGAAGTCACCAACTCTCATATGCATATGGGTAGTGATGAGTCTGCCGAGTATTCATCCGGAAGTGTCAGCAGCGAAATGACAAAGAGCCAAGAATCTTCTGCCATGGGATGCTTATATAATGGCACTTCTTACGATATTGGACAAGTAATCTTCGATGGATGCGAGCAACGATGCGAATGCATGAAAAATGGGGAAGTTAAATGTTCAGAAAGATGCAGTATACCCCTTTTCAAGAAAGGGGCCTTTTCATACGATAAAATGTGCTTTGAAGAACCATCTGGGGTTGATGAGTGTTGCGTAATCATCGCTTGTGCAAGAAGTTCCAACATTGCCGGAGAAGCACGTGGTAAGGAAACACTTAAAACTTTAATTAAGTTTACATGCTTATGTCTGTGACTGAAAACTACAGGTAATTAAATTAGCGCTGCAAATCAAAATAAACTTTGGTACCTAATAGCTTGCAACCTCAACTATAATTAGAGAAACTTACAATTAGCACATCCACTGACTTCATGATTTATTAAAGCAACGCAAATATCTGTACTTTGTATCAATACATACAAATCCTACAAAATAACCTAATGATTACAGGCAGTTTTATATTCCTAATACACGTATAGATAGATACACTGAAATTCAATAAAGTATAGTCTGTACAGGAAGTTTCATTAATGTTCAGCGAACATCTGAAAAGTAAATAAGGATCCGAGGCGTAAATGAATTTTAGTCGATTAGTCCAGCAAACTTTCCAAATGTTACTTGCTATAACATTTTAATATTATACAATCATTATGGCTATATTACACCTGTAATTTAATTGCTCCTAGAATTCCTATATAAATAAAAATTATTGCAGAATGCAGACTTGTTTATTTGTCTAAAATGAATATTCAGAATTCAGATATGTTTTATCTCGTGGATTAGTACACTATGTTTTCTTTTGCTAAGAAATTATTATCACCTTTATAAGAATTAGCTGTTGGATACTTATAAACGTACTGTATTTGGTTGACAGTGTACCTTCCTTATTAGCCGGTACTGTTAAAAAAGTGTGTAAATAAATTGGTACTGGTACAATGCTTTGTTTATTTATCGGTAGTTCTGCTGTTTGCTAAAGCACAAGAATGCAAAGTGTGGAATTTGTATTGACTTTTTCTGTGGCAGTCTTTGTTGCATCCATTGTACTGGTTTCTTTATGAAGATTGCTGTAAACATGCTGCGGCAACAGTAAATATAGAAACTCACTTATTAGGCAGTGAGATTGTGATTGCTGCCAATGGAATTGATCACCAAAAAAGGAAAAGTTTATCTTGTAGAAAACATTGCCACAAGCTAAATCAAACTCAGACAAGCCACAAAGCGAAGTATTTAAGGCTACCTAAGCGTGTTTAACGACGTCTCTACCTACAAATCAGTAAATCCTTATGCACAAAATAAGCAATCACTATGATTTTTAGATAGACTTGCTAATTATAGAGGGATTGTAAAATATTTTTAAGCATTTCTTGTAAAATTTTTGTAAAAATTAAAACCTACACTGCCATAATATGATTTAATAGAACGCTAAAACATTTCCTCGTACATACGTTCAATTGTAGGTAGTAAATATTTCTAGCTCAGTTACAAAAATTGTTGTACTGGTTATTGTTAATACCATTTTAGTGTAGATGCTGGAGGGAAGGAGTTATAAATAGTTTCGAAGGGCGAATACGTGACATATGAATTAGATTAATGAATCCAATTGAATATGAAATGAGATGAAATGGAACGAACGAGCTTGAATGAGACAAATTGCCTGTTATTATAGCTTTGAGTTTATTAGGCGAATGAGTCTCCTAAACAAAGTTAAGCCAGTCTGCTCACAGCCAAACATGACAGAGTGAATGCGACCACAGAAGTTGGTCAGCCGACAAATCCCATTCTTCTCAATAGAAACTAATTTATTTTGTATCACTAAAAGGGACACGACAAAGATTTTAAGACTTTTCCTATATAGAACGAAGGATTTTCTTTTTATTACTACAATGTCTAAGTGCATATCATAGTGAAACAGTAGTAATTTTCATTTCGTGTTAATTCTTACACTATTGTTAGGAATATATATGTAGTACGCACAAAACTACGCTTACTGTATTATTTTATGAGTCATGTGCGTTATCCCGTTATACAAACATCAATTAAATATTGAATGTAACATTGATATTGTTTAAGCTCCTTAATGAAAGTCACAGTGGAATCCACTTACTCACTATAGCTTCTCATAAAAAATTACTGACTTCCTTTAATTCTCATAAAAGTTACTAGTGCCAGTCTTAATATTGAACTTTGAGAGGAAACAAGGGAAACATTATATTTCCATTTGCAGGCTAATCTTAAGAAAATTATCTGTTCTGCGTAATAAAAGTAAATATTCCTAAAAAAATATTCGTAGAAAATAATGCTAGACTTTGTTCTGCAAATTTCATTGTCTTATCTTCTTTATATTTATGGTCAGAGTAGTCTTAGTCTTGAACATGGAGTCATTGAAGACAGAATGACTCCCAAATGGCTTATAAAATTTTTATCAATTCCTACATGAGCTTGCAATTTTTAATTGTCCTTTGTTTGTCGATTGCAGAACTAACGGTTAATCCTTGCGATTCTGTCAAATGTGGATTGAATGCCTTTTGCTTGGGACCATCAACAATGTTGAACCCGGACAATGAAAATCAGGAGAATCAAACGCTCTGTGTTTGCAAAGAGGGACATATTGGAGATCCTTATGATGCAGCAGAAGGATGTAAACAAGGTGAGCAGCATTAGAATAAATAATATTCAAACTATGGAATGCTCTTGGTTTTAAATTAGCATCATTGTTCCTTGTCTAAGAGTTCAAAAATAATTGGCAAGTTATTTTGTTTGAAAATATACGATTAAGCTATCTGATTTTTTCCTAAAATCTATTACGAAATCCTTTCATCATAAATGGTCATTCAAGGCGGCTTGTGTGTATTTTTATACTTGTTCTTGACTTCCTCGGTTTGATGATGTTGTTAGTAGTCTTTTCGCAGACAATCCTTCATTATTTATGATTTGATAGGCAAAGAACCAGTCAGACGACCAAATAATTGCCTACATTCAATTCACTACAACTGTGTTTGTAGATATCTTCCAATAAATTAGTTTGAATTCGACTG